>CALNHX010003862.1:0-139985 GCA_940337035.1 Agriotes lineatus | reverse complement strand
GTGCAACGGGGAGACCCTCCCCGTTGAATTAAATTAGCGAGTTGTTTGAAAATTCAGCGCGGTTTCTATTTATAGCCTCGGACAGCAAAAGACCACCGCCTGGTATTGGTCTAATTTGATGCCCAAAATAATATGAATAATTACTTGTCCATAATTTAAAATTATGCATGAACTAATTACAAAGAACCGTTAATCTAAACGCAAAACTAATCGCACCATTGTATCATAAGCACATTTCGAAGCACATATGTCTCGAATTTTACATCTCTCCGCACTCGTGTCATGTCGAACCGTTTTAGCACGTCCTGGGCTATGTCCCACACCAAACTCAGATGCACTGACGTGCTGCACCTGTGTGAGTGTTATTTATCCGGGCGAAATTTTATTTACGAAGATCTGTGCCACCATCAAATTTGATACTGCGATATGCACTCTCGCTTGAGATCACGGAGTCGAACCGCTCTGAAAGTGTATGAAGGCTTCAAAAATGTTTATAAACACCTCCGTCAATTGTGTGTCTGTTTTGTAGCTTGTACGGGCTCCTCTATGAAGCATATTTTTTGCTTAACCTGGCCTGCAATAGCTGCATGTTTACTGGTACGTAAACTCGTAGCTCTCTTGTGTACTGCACTTAATTTTCTGTGTTTGTAAGCTCTTGATTATAGACATACAACAAGCTCCTGAGCTATTGGCCTCGACTTCTACAGTTGCGGCTCCAATTTCTGAGTTGTTGGCGATCTCGGCTTCCAATGGACACAGACCAGTTCCGATGTCAGCCTCCAGCGTATTGGGAAGTGAACTGAAGGCGGAGCTTATTTAAATGGCCGCTCTAAGTAGGTACGATTCTTAAAGCCAATTTAAACGCTGATTTTAAATGTTTTTTAGTATTTGTTTAAATAATTTTAGGGGCATAATATTGGGATATTTTAAGCTTTCATGGTATGCACTTTAATTAAAGATGTGTAAATGCGATTTTAATAGTGCTGTTTTACCATAAATAAATAATTTAATCAGTAGTGCGTAAATATACCAATGCTGCATTTAACAGATTTCTAGTATTTTCTTTAATAATTTTACGGGCCTAATATTAAGAAATTGTAAGTCTTCATGATATGCATTTTAATTAAAGATGTTTAAATGGGACTTTAATATAACTGTTTTGATAAAAATAAATAATTTCACCAGCCGTGAGTACATCAGTGGCTATTAAGTCATGCTGCATTATTTACAAAGTTACTATTTCTAATAGGTAAGTATTTGTTACACACAGCAACTATTGGGGAATTTTAAGTCTTATGGAATGTAGTTAAAGATGTTCTAATGATACTTTAATAGTCACGTATTAGTCATCAATAGTACAAGTAAATAAGTTCGTTACACGCGCAGAAGTCAGTCAAACGGTTGGTTGTAAGTAAAGTGTCGTGATAAGTGATAATGGCTTTTCTTATAGAAATTATATTGAAGGGGAACAATTAATTAATTCTGGACATGTTATTTATTGTGTGTCGTTGCTCTTTGCCTACAAACTTCGGCGTTAAAAGAAGCACTTGTTTTGCGTTTACGTCTTGTGTTATTGGTTTTGCATTATAAATTTTAATTTATATCATTACGGTAATAAGTATTGTACTCACCAGGAAGAATATAATCTTCTTTTTTAAAATGCAGAGAACAAATATGCATACTTTCTGTAACTTTTTTCCCCATTCTAAGTGAACGAATCCATTAGTTTCGCCGATCTGCTTTCTTATTATTAATTTTTACAAATTCTCCTTCTTTAGGAAACTTATGAAACCGCACAGTTGTATCGCGTTTTGATAGTGATTTACAACCCTACACGCAACAAAACCGTTTCGATTTATTTGGTACAGGAGAAAATCTAGCTCCCTCACGTTCACGATCCATTTTTACGTTAAAGATATCCCGTTATTAAAAATATAAACAATAAATTAATAAATATAAACAAAACACTGAACTTCAGCAAGAACAAACCTAGTAAAAACAAGAACAAGCAAGGTAAATGTAGGCATGTACCAATGTATTATAGCTGCGCTCTAAAATAAAAGTAAAAGAATTTAAATAGTCATTAGGCGGGTAGTTGTAGGTCTGAGTCAGAGGAGAAAGTTGCCAGAATAAATATTCCCTAGTATAAAGACGTTTCTGGCATTAGTAACTTTGTAATAAGCCAACAAATAATTAGGTTAAACCATTTAGATGAATGCGAGTTTAAATTTCGACCTCATTGACACAGTTCAAAATTCTACCGCATGGTGGCGTAGCGCTTGGATTCAGTTGCCAATAGCAAACGCCTTCATCTGCTCTCCAATGCTCTGAGTCTATAATTTCTGGTGTCGTGGCCCGGTTCTGAACTCTTTTTATCACTACTTATACAGCACGTTTAGTTTTTAAAACGCACTTTAAAACGCACACTGAGTCGTAGATAAACTTGGTCCAATTTGTGCTCGCAAAACTAGCATGTGGCCCTAATCGTATTGCTTGCTCTTTGTGGCGAAAATTTATTCCCAAGTGTACTCTGGCATGGTTTTGGCAAGCATAACCCCGTGTTCTTCCGTAAACCTTAAAAAATGGTCTAATCGTATTTGATGTTATGTGATGATGCGTTAATTGCTTATTAATAAGAAGAATCTCCTAATTCTTACTTTCAAAAGAAACGTATGCCCTAACTTTGACCATTTGGATTCTGGATTAAAAATGGATTGTGAGTTACCTCACACGCACTTAGGCCGCATTAAGTGGACCCATTGTGCTACCTCCCAGCAGCTCTCCAAGTTGGATATCACTCAAGCCATCCAATGCTTGGAATGTACTTAAGGACAACCGCAACTGGAGTGTTGCTAATTCTGACCATATCGGGCCAGAAGTCCCCCAACATGGATCCTCTGACGAGAGCTGGACAGTGGCACAGAACTTGTTCTGCTGTCTCGTCATTCTCGTTGCATCCGCGACAGTTTGGGCTGTCCACTAGTCCCATCCTGTGCATATGTTTGTTTAGAGTGCAGTGTCCAGATAGGATACCCACGACTAGTCGAAGGTTTCTTCGGGACAGTTGCAAGCAATATTTGGCTGTCTTTGGCGAGGGCGCTGTAATAGCAGCTTTTGCTTGCCGGCAGCTCTGCATGTTAACCCATCTTCGTATGAAGCTGTTTAAGGTTTCTTGATATAGCACAGAGCTTAATATTGTCAGGGATATAGGGATTACTGGTTCTGGCCTCCAGAGAGGTTGTCCGGAAGCCATTCTCGCAGTCTCATCAGCCTCCTCATTGCCGTAGTTACCGTCATGTCCTTTCACCCATACAAGGGAAACGACATTATTTTTTGAGATATCCTCGAGAGCTTCACGGCACTGCAGTACCACACCTGAGGTAATTTTGCAACTGCCCAGGGCTAGTAAAGCGGCTCTACTGTCACTGAAGATACCAATACATTGATTCTCGATGTTCCTTTCAAGAATTGCTTTTGCACCATGCATTATTCCAATTACTTCCGCTTGGAAGACAGTGGTCATTTTGCCTAGTGGTATGCTTTGGCGGAGGTTCAGATCGTCAGAGAAAACTCCGGCACCCGTTCCATGCTTTGTTTTAGATCCATCAGTAAAGATGGATATATCTATATGCTGGGTAAACCCGGCATTTTCATAGACGTTAAATTGTCTGTTGAAGGCATACTGTAGAGGGAGGTAATCTACTATTGTTTAGGAACCAAACATAAATTTTAATCCTTTTAATTTAATTAGGCGTATATTTCACAAACATTTATTGCATACGGAAAATGCTTAACAAAGCGTCAGCAGTAATGTAATCAGTGCTCGAATGACCCGGTGAATAGCCTGCAATTCTGCACTCTGCAGGTTTGTTTGTTATGAAATTGAATACGCAAGTGCATATGCGAGCTGAAACTAGGGCAAATATTAAACTTTGTAAGCTAAGTCAGTATTTTTATATGTATAAATAGAAAAATATTCTAGTCAATAAACATACAGTTTGAAGTTTTGTTTCACTGTGTCACGCTGACCAACGGCCCCAGGTCTTTTTTGGTACATCATCTCGTGTGAGACCGCACGAGACCGTTGGTTTGCACCTCTTTTTAATTCCTGCACCCCTAAGATATTCCTGCAACTGTCCAAATTAAATTCATACAGTCCACTACAAGCTCCACCCTGAACAACTATAGCGTCCAGAAGAGGGATCTTGTCGACGGCCTCATTCAGGATGCGGGTATGCCTGCCTCCCCTGCCTGCTGTGTGCCACAGCCCTCTGTAGCGCAGCCTCAAGGCGGTCGTTACGGCTACTTCCTCCACACAAAAATCAAGTGGTGGAAGGCATAAGACCACCTCTAAAGCGGCCGTAGGGGTTGAGCGTATAGCACCTGTAGAACTAAGACAGGCAAGGCGTTGCACATGTCCTAGTTTACTTGCTGCCGTAGCCTGTCTGACCCTGGGCCACCAGACAAGTGCTCCATAACATAGAATGGGCCTTATCACAGCAGTATACAGCCACAAGGTAATTCGAGGGGAGACTCCCCAGGATTTACCCAAAGCGCGGCGACACTGCCAGAATGCCATGCATGCTTTTTCAGTTTTAACTTTTAAATGTTTCTCCCAATTCAGCTGTCTGTCAAAAATAACTCCCAAGTATTTGACATTGTCTGAAAGGCTGAGAGAAGTGTTGAATAGGAGAGGTCTACGTAAAGGTCCCACCTTCCTTTTATTTGTGAAAAGTACCATTTCTGTCTTTGAAGGATTGACAGAGAGTGACTGTTCATTACACCATGTTTCTGTTATTCGAAGAGCTGTCTGCATCAAGTTACAGAGCGTGCCCTCTAACTTGCCAGTAATGAGGATGACGATGTCATCCGCATATCCAGTAGTATAGAATCCAGCATTATTGAGTGTGCTTAGAAGGCTGTCTACCACTGTATTCCACAGTAGTGGGGACAGAACCCCCCCTTGCGGACAGCCCTTCGTCACAACACCTCTAATGGAGTTGTCTCCTACATTAAATTGTACTGCTCTCATCGTAAGCATGTGTTTTATCCACTCACAGAGAGTGGGTGCCATACCATGCCTGCGTAAGGCAGAGTTAATGCTCTTAAAGGAAGCCTTGTCAAAGGCTCCTTCAATATCAATGAAAACTCCCAGAGTGGACATTTTATTGTCTAGCGATCTCTCAATACGGTTCACTACAGCATGTAGCGCCGATTCAGTAGATCTCCCTGAGATATAGGCGTGTTGGTTCGGGTGCAATGGGTGTAAAGCCAGCACCCTTTCCCGTATTTAGTAAGAAGGATGTAAAACTAATTGGACGATATGATTTGGCCTGGGTATATAATATATATCCATACGTCCTGGTTTAGGTATAAAAACTACTTTCACTTCTCTGCAGCTCTCCGGTATATATCGAAAAGCGACACATGCCCGGTAGATGCGTACCAGGTGAACAAGCATCAGGTCCAGTCCCCATTGTAGCAGGGCTGGAAAGACCCCGTCCACTCCTGGCGACTTGAAGGGGAGAAAGAAGTTTATAGCCCAGGTTACTTTGTCACCCCTTACGACCTGGTTTGCCACATTCCAATCCTCCTCTGAGGAAGGTGGGATATTGGGTTTTGGCCATACATTGTCAGGGGTGACAATACAGCCTGGAAAATGTGTTTGAATTAGCACTTTCGCTGTCTTTTCGGGTTTGGTTGTAAAAGAACCATCCACTCGCCTGAGACAGCCTGGCTGTTGGTTTGGATCCTTAGAAAGGATTTTCTTCAACCGAGCCGCGGAGACAGTGGACTCTATAGAACTACAAAACGTTTTCCAAGAGTCTCTCTGTCTCTGGCGGATTTCTTTTTTGAAATAAAGCCATCTGTGGTCTGACATAGACACAACAGGTGATACCTGCCAGCCCACAATATTATTGGAAATATCTGAAGAGGCCAGAGTGACATCAATCACGGTCTGGCTACTCGTTGTGACAAAAGTTGGTTCACATCCACGGTTCAGTATTTCTAGATCTGTACTTATTAGGTACTCAAGTGAGAACCTACCTCGGGTGTTAATGCCACTGCTACCCCACGAAACGTGGTGAGCATTTGCATCACAGCCAATAATTAGGTTTTTGTTGTTCCTCTTACAGTAGTTCACCAATTCGATCAACTCCGCGTTAGGTGGAGGGTTAACTGAGTCACTGGGGAGGTATACCGATGCGAGAATGACATCTTCCTTTCCTTCGTTTATACTACAGCTCATCTGTATCGCCCTAATATCACGAGTACAGAGGTGTGGCAAAGCAAAGGCTTGTAAATGGTTAGGACAGTAGATGCACGTCCTTGGTTTCTCATGGGTGCTATCTGTAAAAACAGTGCCATTACGATTAATTAATCCACAGATCTTAGATTTTACAAACCAAGGCTCTTGTATTAATGCAACAGTGTCCTGCTGGCTGTCGAGCTGTCTGCGTAGAGTAACAGCAGCCTCTCGACAGTGTTGCAGGTTAATTTGTATGATGTTTAGTCCAGGTTGGGAGGACATGAGGTCGACAATAAATTATTCGACCTCGGTGTCCGACCCGGACCCTAAAAGCATACTCATCAGCTCCCTGTCCTCCTCAAGAGTATCCATGGGGGTGGGAAGTTGTGAGGCTTCTACTTCGGATGGCTGCTGTGATAGCAGCCCCTCTCCTACTGGTGATGGAGGGGTATCCGAGGACGCACCCTGCTCTGCAACAGAAAGGGGTTTAGGGGTATCCGTAGACGCGCCCTGCCTTGAGGGGTTGGAGTTTGACCATTTACATTGATCGATAAACTTTACGGCAGAGAAATCTAATTGTCTTGTTGATAATCCTTTAACAAAGAAACTTTGTTAATTACTTATTATCTTTAATATTGTAAGGATGGGTAATTTACAAGCGAATATCTTATGAATATATGGCTTTGATTTTTCTTAATTAAAAAAATATTATGTTATCCCGTTAATGCACCACGTCGTGGGCAACAGAAACCTGTTATAATTTTTCTAATTAATTATTCTACGTTATGGCGCCAAAATTGTGTTGTTTTACTAAACGTCCTTATTTTTGCTAATTATGTTCTTTTTGCTGTTTAAAAAAACCGTTAGTATTACCTACAATAATACGGTACCTAACACAAAAAACCCACTGGACCAAATGTTGCTATAGAAACTAGGGACTGGCTTATCTTACCTGTGATTAAAAGATTATACCTGAAAAAGACGATCTTTTGATGCTTAGTACACCACAAAGAGATCTTGTTTTATTTACGAAAATATTTTTTAGAATATTTTAGCATTGGATTCAAAGAGTAAAACGAATTCTTGCTCAGAGTGAAATAAAAGTTAAAAAAATTGTTTCACTTTTGCCAAGTAAGAAACAATTTGACTTTCCTAGGGGTTGTTATGAGATCAAAGGAAGTACTACCTATCTGAAATTTTCTGTTTCAAACTTTTTTGTTCATCTGTTTGTCAACGAAGATTAAAAAAAGTGCGAGCTAAAACAATACAAATGGCACAGAAAACGTGCACCATATAATGTACGCCACTGCCATTTTTACGCCGTCGTGTCATCTGCAACCTTCTGCGTCGATGCGAAGCGCAGCTGTGTGTCAACCTCGGGGTCGACAAAAACTGCACCGCGCCTGCTCCTTTCTCAAGATGGCCGCCCCCAGAATCACGAGATCTCTGATGGTGATCCTTGAAGAAGGTATCCGCGATGTGTACAAGCTCCACTTCACCAGAAAACTGCTTTAAACTCTTACCAAAGTTGGCCTTTTGTTGTATAATAGAACACATCAACGTCAAAATAATAACAGCCACCATTTTAATGGGTTTTAGTAAAGAGAATTCATTTCAAGACAAATTTTACAACATTGCCTATCTCAAATGTATTTTTTCTCCTTAGCATAGAATTTCGGCTTAGACCGCGTAGTATTTGTATATGAACACCCAGCATTTACTGACTTAATGTGACTTGCACCTTGTGAAGTCGAGCAAAAACCCGCGCGATGGCAATGCTCTTTGGTGGCTCGTGTTGTTTCAGTATCTTGAGAACGAGGATACTTAGGCGGATTTGGCCGTTTTGTTGTTTGTGCATCCATATTCACTAACGTTCATCAGAGTGAAAGTCGCACAATGTATTTCCAGAGCAACGTGGGTTTTACACATATGTTTTCAAAAGACGAAAAACACGCGCTAAAAACGAAATCCTTTTATACCATTGCAAAAAGTAACGCCCTAATCAAAAGCACCATTTGTTTAAATAAACCCCTAATTAGTTTCACATACAACAGCCCTTCCGTGATTGCTGAAGTCACACGTGTCTCTCGTCACCTGATTTAACAACAAATCTTAAAAGCAATACATTTGCGCGACAAACGCATAAAAAACGTCATAAATTCAGGATTTAACTAACTTTACACTTAAATACCCAAGTTACTCTAAAATGTGTATGCCTTTTAAGTAGTTTCGGTTACGCTGCGGCCTTGGTCCAAATTTCGTTCATATCCCATAGAAAGTTTGCCAAGGAATTAAGCCTCCAGGTACTTCTTCCGCTGCGCACCGAAGCCATGGCAAAGGTCTCTCCCCTCATCTTCTTGAAATTTACATGGATAGTGAACTGAAACATTTAAGCTAGTTCCAGTGACCTAATTTCGCTGCATCTGACCCAGTTTGCGCTGTATGTGTTAATACATTGTTTTTATTTAGATTTCAGGCTCTTACAGGTTTACTATTGTTACGGACACATTCAGCAAGCCTCAAAACCACAGTTGTATAGAAGCCTGATCTCCAACGGCCTTAACATCAACTATGAACGAGTTCTACCGGACGATATCGTTGCGTCGCTTGCTACGTGCGGTTTTCAGGAATTTGGACACCGCTAGTGCTTCGAGAACGTGTTCTAGGACCTCTAGGTGGTTTGGCAATGTGCTGTACTCAGAGGTCATCAAAATCGCAGCTCCAAAAGTATCGCGTCCAATCACAAAGTTTCCAGATAATTGAAAAGATACGCACTGCCACAAACTGTACCCTTTTGCAATTTTAAATGCATTTAAATCTGTCTGACTTAAAGGTTCATTGTCATTTTAAGCTCTATTTAAGACTACAGCTTACTGCTGTTTGTTCCATATAATTTTTTATGCCAAATTAATTGTCTTGTTTTAACCCTCTTGATTATGACTGGAATTTTTAATTGTTGCACTCTTTTACCTACAAACACCATTTTTTTCTCTTTAGAATCTTTTCCTGTTGAGTCTACTGCTAGTTATATGATTATTTAGTATTTATTCATACTGATTTAAAAAAATGCGTTCCCCATATTGCACTTTTATTTCCAACACTAATTTATTTGACTCAAAACGCTGTAAAATAACTTGTGCCCTAATGAACCACGGCAATTTATATTGCAGTCTGCAACCATAAGGGCACAGCCTGCTCAATGGGACAAGGGGGGATCTGTTTTGACAATCGCAAATGATTCTACCTGACTTAATATCGGGAGGAACATAGAAAGTTCCCATTAATAAGTTTTTGGGTACCACGGAATCGGTTTTCTTTTCTACAATAGTATACCCCGTTCTTTGACGAGAAGAGAACGACCAGGTGAGGAAAATATCGTAAAACCTAGCTACTTCGTACCCACCTTGCTCATATCTATAATCGCTCATTCTACCTATAAAAATCACCTGAAGGTTATTCTACTCATTAATTTAAACACAAATAAACTAATAAGAAGCTGAAGATGGAGAAGATGAGTATAATATGGAAAGTAGCCCTAACAATGAGGTAACGGAATTATAAGTGAATATTGACCTATTAGGCTGGGTATAATCGAACCTGCATTTCTGACAATTCGCAGTAATTCTTCTGTGGATGACATGTTTGCGTACTCGTGTCTGGCATGGAAGCGAAATTAGCTCTTGCAGCTGTGGGAGGTTGAGGCAGGAAGGACCCCTGCATCCACTACGAAGTTTGCTCGGATGATCTCTCTTCTGGGACACGAGTGGTTACTGGAAAGGCAAATAACGAAATGTAGTTGTTTATTAGGCCATGTAAGTGACCAAAGACAGAACTCACGTAGTTAATAAGTCACGGAGACCACCAATAACGGAATTAAAGTAGCTGCTAACTTTAGCCGCGCGATGTCAAGATTTTAACCGACAACTATCGAAATTAATATTTTCCCCTTCATTGTACGACACTTTGTGTAGATGGACCTAAATACAACACTAGAATGTTTTTATAACAAATGGCAAACACTAACAACACTAAGCAACTATCATGAACAGCAGAAATGCAATCACAGACGGTATCAGGGAACACCCGTTTGGGCAGTATTCTCAATATAAAAAACGCTAGAAAAAGATGAAAAATAATGTGACAGCTGGGTCTTATTATGTGCAGTGGCAATTTAAAAAAATTTCATAAAAAAACAGGTCATGGTATAATACATGGTCAAGAAGATGATTATATCTCTCTGTACTGAATAACGACCACTTCAAAAAACGTCCTGGTAATCTTTAGCAATTATATAGGCTATCAATTTTTATACCGTCAAGCTAAAAGTAATTACTAGTTGTATGTTACTCAACTTTAAATATGAAAAATGGTTGTGTATTTTGTGTATTGACGCCGATTCGCTTGACCTCCACCATAAATATCGACATTTCGGTGTTACTAACTAAGCGCCAGACATGGTCAACATTTATACTGATCTATATCCTGCGTATCTATTAGCAAAATGTTTAGGACTGGCATCTTTCACTGTGGAAAAGCGTGCCCAAAATATTACCTTAAAGCCTATAAAGTCTAAAAGCCTTTATAAGCTATTATTTTATTGTGTTCAGATAATATTTATCTGTACAACAATTGGAGCTAGCTACGTACATATAGTTTTTGACCATCAAGGGATGTTTCAATATATCGACCTTGTTGGAGTGCTAGCAAACAAAACCGTTTATATTATATCAATCTTGTGTAATGAGTTACATGGTTTATCCGTTATGCAAATATGGAATGCTATATTATTGGTTGATGCATTTTTAAAAGGTTGTCCTATAAATACCAACAATAAATCTGCTAGAAAATTCTGCATTGCGATAATATTTATCAAGGTTGCACTTACAATAGCGATCTATTTGTATGTATTACCACTATACTCTTATAAAGTTAGATACGTACTTGGCATCGGAACCTATTTATGGGGGTCATTTCATATGTTCGCGATAGAGATTCTACTCTGTGGTTTAATTTTACTCTTACGAAGCAGATTTATAATGCTGAATAGTTTTTGGATGAGTGGCTGTCAAGTTTTACAATGTAATAAGCATTCTGGGGGTATTCAGATTGGTAAAGTACAACAACTTGCTGGATTCTATCAAACATTGTTTGAGATTGGGAAAAGCATCAACCAAATTTATACCTGGCCAATTTTATTAAATATGGGAGTGATTTTCTATACAACTGTCACTGAATTGTTTCAAATGGTTCACAGTATTGACTATTCGGATGAAGGTTTAGAACGAATAGTTTTTGCGTTCTTTCTGGTATGTGTACACTTATTTGAACTGATGTTGGTTATTATCTCAAGTGGAGCTGGTAGCAACCAGGTACGTAGCTTTAATATCTAACTTAGGTGATACAATATATTCTCACGTATTTTCTAAATTAAGCAAAACATTTATAGAAATACATAAAGCTTCTAATTAAATACCCTTAAATGCAAATATTACATAAAAGTTGATCAATAAACAACAACGGTTGTTTTCAAAAGTATTTCATACATGGCAAGTAAAAGAGCAATCATAGAGACATTTGTTCTGGCTTTAAGTATATTGTTTTCCTCTCAATTACTATTTCCAGTTAGAGCCCTTGATCTACATCCTATATAGATCGATATCTTTAACCTCCTCGCCTATCATACTAAAATACTTTGCAGTTGTGACCCTTAAAGAAGAATATATTTTCTGAAAATTGTAGGAGATTAAGTTATCCATCAGTTGACAGTAATATCAAAGACAGTTTATAATAAACAATCCATCACTTTGAACTAATAGCAATAAAAAAATGAAGAAGAAATCTTTCGAGTAGATGGTGCAATATACCCTGTTTGGAGTATAGTAATAAATTGTATTGAATTGTTAACAATTTAGTAGGTTTGACCTACCATTGGTATTAAGTAACCTTATATTACTTAGTTTATGCGTTATAATCAAAATGGAACGTATCGCATCATGCTACTGACATTTTTTTCAGTTTATAGGTTGACGTTTTACTTATGTCAAGATTAAAATGAGTAATAAACCACAACTAGCTTTAGCTCGAAGCAATAATAGTAGATTATGCAATGAGGGAGAGAAATGCGTTATTTTGCTGAGGTTGCACTGAAGCAAAATAGCATTCTCTCCGAGTTGCATATACAATTTTTTTCACGTTGCTGGAAGATTTAAAACAAAAACCCGTTTTTCTTTAAACGTCATTTATTGATATTTTAGTTACAATTATTTTCAAATTTGTAGCCCATGGTAAATTTTAAGGTTGGTGGCACTGTAAGTCATTATGACAAGAGCTCATAATTATGTCAAATTCGAGGTTAGTAGGTAAGGTTTGGCGTCAGTTTGTGTCAAATTTGCGGTTAGCAGGTTAGGTTTTGCGTCAGTCTGTGTCAGTCATAATGAAAACACCCTAGGGAAATTTTTGTCTTATTTAGTCTCTAGGGAGTAAATGTTTTACTTCTGTCACAATTTTGATGCTATAGAAACCGACTTTTACTCCCGGTCGTGGGAAAAATCCTTTCCTCTCAGTCAAATTACTATATTTCTTATCTGACTTTTTAAATGTATAACCATTAATTATTATCACTATAATGTTATTACTTTAATATGTGTTCACCTTCAAGTACCTTAAAAATTTACTATATAAAGTTATGTATAAAAATGATGGCAAAATAAATTTAGTTTGACTTGATACTTACATTACTAAAATAGACTAGCCTTTAAAATTTATTTAAGGTCTTGGATCAAAATTATTTAAGTTTAACAAATTAGTTATTTAAAATTAAAATTATCTAACGTCTAAAATATCAATTTCCAATTGTAAATGTCTAAACTGCCATGATCTTAATTTACTTTCAATTTAAAATATTTATTAAATTAATTTGTTATTTACTTCATAAAGCAGTTGTAGTAATTCTAGACAGTTCTTTAAAATTGTATCAAATCAAACTTTCTAATAGCAACACATTTAAATCCAAATATAAAATTCACCGAACGTTGCTGTATTTCAAAGGTACCTGAACTTGCGGCCCTCCGTTGTGTACTATCCTACTGGTTGTCGCTGCTGTAAAATGTTGTTGTAGATCATCCAAGTTCATTTATATTTTAGTTTTAAATTTCATTGGCTCAATCGCTCACTCACTGATTCTACGTTAGAATAAATGGTTATTTCTATTTGTGTTTCACCAGCAGGGAAAACTATTTAACCACTGTGTATGTCATTCAAAATTGTTATTTACTCACCACTGATAAGTAGTAACTTTCAGCGTGATATCAAAATTTCAAGACAATATTAGTCTGTTTTAGTAACCTGTTACTATCCAACTACTGCCATTCATTTCAACAATTCTTCCTATTAATAACATTTTAAGCAATTGGATTGAAAATGAAAATAAATACTGCAGGCTTCTGCATGTTCGTATTACAATGGTTTAGCATTAAAATACCACAGTCCTTCGCTCTTCAATAGAGCTTATTGTAAGATACTCTTTTAGATTAAAATGTATTTAGAAGCGCATGGTTTTGTAATGCCATTATCGAAAGATAAACACTTCCAGGAGTGAAGTGTGTGAATAATAACAATCCAGTTTATTGCCAAATCTTCTTTTCCTTCCTCCTCTGAAATCATGTTATTAACTACACGAGAGTAGCTCTACAAGCCTTATTCGGCCGTGGCCCGGGCAGATGTGTGTGGGTTTAAATAAATTTGACGATAAAATCAACGTGAGGACACATGCTCTCCAAATTGGCATAAGTACATTGTAAATATCCAATAATAACCTTGAACAATTATGTAATGATCTGAAAACGTTGTAATGAGGTTTTTTCATGTCCTATACTCTACTTTACTATGAATTTATATTGCCCTTTGTTTGCTAGTTAACTCAGTCGTAGAAACACAAGACCCGCTCTTACCTCTTTGCGGGTAAGGATTTGCCAATACAGATGGTTCCGGCCTGCCCGTTATCACCTATAATTCTGTAATAATACATACAAATCCTACCAGAAATAAAAACAGTTTGGATCAAAATACATATACTCTGGGAAAGAACATGTATGCATGAAAATACATAAAACCAATACACACTGGTAATAAATGTTATATACGCTATCAATAATAGCTAAGAAATTTCCACGAGCTTAATGCTGAATCTACCTGCTTGAATACACTACTTAAGTGTAAGTGTAACTTATTAATTATCAACGCCAAGTCAAAACACCAACCAGTGTTAACAATCTCTAAATTCCGCACACAAATTCACTTCAGCCGTCTCTGTCGTTGCTCGCGTAAAATTAAGTTGAATGCACTGCGCCATCAGGATGATAGAAGCGCTTCGTACTGACGCTCTGATTCAGCAGGTAAGCGCCCGTTGCTTTCGGGCTCTTAATTGCTCGTCGAGGCTATTTAATCTTGGTACTTAGTAGTAGGAGCCAACCTGATGTTCATGGATTGCAAACTGAGCAGTAAGTCAGATGCCAGGTTAGCGGTGGTCGATCAAAGAGACCTCGTACACAACGAATCATTGAAAATGAACAGGGCTATGAACCAACATTATGGCCCCATGCAAAATTTGAGAAATATCGGGCTACTTTTATGAAACCGTGTGCATTAGATGAAGTACTTTTTGAACAACACGGTTCTAGTAGCCTTCTAAAAACATCGTTTTAAATGTGTAACATGTGTTGCACGACCCTGTTCACTTTCAATGATCCTGTGTTTACGTTGACAGGATGGGCTTACTCGGAACCCAAACAGCAGCTTCTTACTATGAAGGATGTATTATTCGGTGTTGATCCGAAGATAGTTCTAGGTTGTCGAAACTGTATTTAGGCTCAAGAATAACGGGGCCTCAACTGCTCTTAACGCAGGCTACACATAAACTATCAAGCGCACTATGCTTCGCGCTGAGTTCCTTCTGTATGGACGAACTGACCGGTCACCTATTACCAAGCGACTGACTTCCCGCGCTTCCGTTCGAGCATAACTTGCTTTGGTTCTATTAATAACCTCAACGACTGCATCAGCTGGTTGATACCGCACGACATGTGCACGAAATATTCGATGCATATTTTAAATATACAATTCGTCTTAATATAATTATTACATTGTTTTTTCTATTTAAATTAACCAGATCGGCAAACAAATTGCCATACATGGTTAGGTTAAAATATCGTTATTTACAGAGATACAATATGGTTATTAGGGCACAACGTGTCTATTTTTCACAGGATATTCACTTGTTGATCTAATACTAGTTGACTGATTGCTTTGAGTTCACTGATCACTTTGAGTTCATCACACAGATCTTGTGGTAATTGCCTATTTAATCTGCTGTGGATACTTTTTTGTCCTAGGTTGTAAAATGCAGCTCCTGGGCACTGATGAAGAGTAGATATGAACTTGTTAGTGGTTTCTTTTATAAAGTCATTCATTCTTAGGATACCCAGTTCTTAATGAATTTGTTCGTTCTTATAAACCAGGGAGCATTTAGAATTATGCGCATAACTTTATTTTGGAATTCATATTCATTTTAGAAGCATTGCTCCATATTGGGCAGCAGTAAGTAATTAATGGTCTTAGGATAGATTTGTCAAGTAGAAGAGAACACTATATTTGTAATGGCTACTTTCTATTAAAAATTGGATACAATAGAGCTAGCCGAGCATGGCACCATTTAGCTTTTTGTTGATGGGAAAGCTCCATTTAAGTTGCGTGTCTAGGTAAACTCCTAAATATTTAACTGCGGAGTCTCTTGGATTTCACTCGATAGTTGTTTGGTTGATTTTTAGTGTTGTTGGGCCTTTTAGTCTTTTAAGAGTGAATATTTTGCATTCACAATTTGCTGGATTAACATTAACCCTCCATTTGTTGAAGCATTCAGTTAAGTTAATGGCTGCATTTTGTAGTGTTGCTATTGCCCTATGTAGATTTTCATGCTGTGTAATAACCGCAGTATCATCAGCAAACATCAATAGTTCAGAGTTTGGCGTCACCTGTAAGACGTGTGTGTATAGACTGAATAGTATTGGGCCCAAGATACTACCTTGTGGGACTCCGGCTTTGATGTTTTTGACGTTAGAATAGGTGGTATTGATTCTAATTGTAGGAAAGAAGCTATGATCCTAACAAGATAGGATAGGATGTTTGTTTGTAACATTTTATATAATAGACCTTCAGTCCATACCTTATCGAATGCTTGCTGTAGGTCAACTAATGCAACTGTAGTATATTGCTTTAAGTGGTACCCCTTCTCAACGACTTCAGTTAATCGCAATAGATGGTGCCCTGTGCCAAGTTTTTCTTTGAACCCAAATTGAAACATTGGTAATATATTTTCGTTTAAACAAGTAGTTTTTAAACGTAGGTATGCTAATAATTTTTTTCAGAAGTTTTGATAAAGCTGAAAGCAGGCTGATAGGTCTATAGTTTTCCGGGTTGTATTTGGTTTTCCCTGGTTTGTGAATAGGTAAGATGTGAGCGTGTTCCATTTTTTAGGAAAATAACCTAATCTTAAACATGCGTTAAAGACTGTTATTAGGTAGACATTTGATTTTCGTGTTAGTTTTCTCAATACCACATTTGGTATCAGGTCTGACCTAAGAGATTTTCGTGTTTTCAGTTGTTTAATTATCGCTTTTCGCTTTTAGTTCAGTAGGAGAGGTTGGTTCTATTTGGTCAAGAATTATTTGTAGATTATTTGGGACGTACCTTTCTATATTTTCTACTAGGTCCACGTCAGTAGGTGTGTTTGGGCTACTTTTAATTAAATCTGCGAGCGCTTCACATAATTATGTCCTCCTCTGTCGCATATGTTTTATTGTGTTTGTTGAGTGGAGAGATAAGTGTGGGTTGTTTTAATATCCATTTGGTGGCTTGCCAAAGGGTGTTATCTTTTGATTCCAGCTGCTGTATATAACTTTGATAACTGTTTAACCTATAGTTGTCCAGTTTCCATTTAACTTCTCGATTTAGTCGATTAAGTAGTGCACGTAGCTGTGGGTCTCTTGTGTTTTGCTAATCTCCTGGTGTTTGATTTTTATGTTTTACTAGGTTTAAGATATATATTGGTGGACTCAAGTTTTGTGATAGCGGTGTTTTTCTTTGTACAACTGTTGCTGCTTGAATGCTGTCCTTTAAGTTACCAGTGAATTTTTCTATAGCGACGTTAACATTTTCTGTGCTGTTAATATTTTCGGGTACTTCAAGTTCTACATTGAGTACATTCTCAAATAGTTCCCAGTCAATGATTCCATTTATGAGTCTAGGTAGTGGAGGTGTATGCTGTGGTTGATTGGAAAAAGACATTACAACCGGGAGGTAATCTTAGTCCATCTCTGTTATAACATTCTAGTATATCGGTTTTGTGCAGTATTTGTGTAGTGTTACATCTAGGATGTCTGGATTTCGATTTTGCTGATACAGGTAGTATGTGTATTCTCTAGAAGCAGAGATTTGCATTGCGTGCGTAGTGGTTATAGTGTGCAGTTTGATACCATTTGGATTATTTACTCTACAGCCCCATAGTGTGTTTTTGTTATTAGGGTCACCCATTAACAGGGTACCTTTATTATCATTCAATATGTTTAATAAGTCCAGTTCGTCTATTGTACGGTTAGGTTGTTTATATACTGCTACTGTTTTAACTTGTGTGTTATCATTCAACTGATTTCAATCATTGTTGTTTCTAGGCTTGATAGATTTTTGTTTGGTAAATTAGTATGTTTAATTTTCTTTTTAATGATAATTGCGACCCCTTCGGACGCAATTGCTGCCTCTCTATCATATCTGTAGACTAGGTATACTGGTATTTTACATTTTTCGTTCTCTATTAAGTGAGTTTCCGACATGCAAGCTATATCTATGTTGTGCCTAGTTAAGAAATTTATGAATATCGATCTTTGGGCTTTGCTGCCATTTGCGTTCCAGTTCACAATAGTTAAGTTATTTATTGCGTGTGTTTTATTTAAGTGCATGTTGAAGTAGGGTTGGGATTAACGTTGTAAGATATGATGTGATTTTGTGTAGGTGCGGTTTGATCACTTCAATTATCAGTTTGATGATTGTTGTTATGACGTCTGTTGAACTTCCTGGTTGATTTCTTGTGGCTGTTGTATTATTTTGTGCTGCAAATGATCTGTTATCTGTAACTCTATTATATATTATGTTGGATCTTTTTGTACTATTGGACATTTTAGTGTAATATGAACACCCCTTATAGTTTGCGGGTGATCCTCCCCGCAATTTACACATTGCGGTTTTTGGTTAGGTTCTTTGGGGCAGTCTGTGTACACGTGTTTTCCCGTGCACTTGACACAACGCGGTTGGAGGAGACAGTAATTTTTGGTGTGCCCGTATCTGTGACATCTTCTACATTGGGGGATATTTATTAGCAGTTTTTTTCTCTGTTCAACCGTTATGATACAATGTTCGTATTTTGTGAGATTGAATATTTCTATTGCTTTATTATCTTTTACTAAGTCAACAGCGCAGATGGAGATTGGTATTCTTTGTTTGTTGTAGAGCCTGTCTTAACTAGTTCATTTTTTATTTCTTCTTCAGAGATTGAAATTGGTATATTAGGTATGACTACAGATAGTTGATTTGCTGTTGGATATTTATATGTACGGAATATTATGTTATTTTCTTTATAAAATTTTGTAAGTTTTCGAAAGTCTTCGCTGCTGCTAAGATTAATGCCAAAATTGTTCCTCTACATACTGTTGTGAACTTTTCGGATATCGTTTTTACTAAATCTTTTATTACTTCCTGATAGTGTGTGGCTTCGTGCACGTAAATAGATGGAATCTTAGGTTGTTTGTTTATACTTTGTTTTTTTTTTGAAATTCGGAACCGCTTGCTTTTGTGTTATTTGCATCCTGAGTGATTTGACCTAAGTTTATAGATGTGTCATCTGGTATATAATATTGATTAGCCGTAATTAGAGTGGTTGGATTAAACAGATGTTTTCTGTTGGATTCAGTAATAGTGGGTGAAAGTTCACTGTTATCGCGATTATTAGCCATAATGTTATTTTAATTGGGCTCTCCGAGTAGCCCAATTGGGTATAAACCCTTTTGTTAAACGTTTTTATAGGCCAGTGCAATTAGTAATCTGCGATCGTAATTATAAACTGGTTCGCTGTTGTAACATCCAAGTTTTCGACCTTGGCGCGCCTGTGTGCGCATCGTCATCTTGAAAAAACCAGCCGAAACCACGGAAGAATTTAGTTTTTCAATATATCTCCTTTCCAATGCAAATTTATGTTAAAGTAGCCTTAACAAATTAGGTAGAGCATACAATTTTCTACAACTGTTGTCTTTAAAATTTTCGTCTTTCTCTAATAGATACCGTGATATAAAGTCGTGAAGATACGTATGTAAGTAAAATGTACGACTAGGTTTGGTTTCCCGTATTTCACGTGCAATTGCGAGAAAAATTACTAACACCAATTTAGTAGAGCCTAAAATTTCATAAAAGACGTGTATGTTTTGTTTTTTATCTCTATTAGTTATAGGTTCTATACCTTTCACAACTTTATTTCACACTTATGAAATCAAATTCCAAACTAATGAAAACAGATTTCACACAAATTAAAATGGTTTCAAGTGTAATAAAATGAATTTCTCACACACGAAATTAGATTTCAATAAAATTAAAATAGGTTTCATACAAATGAAAACAGATTTCAGTATTATAAAAACAAGATTCAATTAGTTTATTTTTAACTATGTAAATGAAATAAACTAAGAATTATAATTTAAATATACAACAAGAATACCTTAAATACTGAAAATGCATAATCTTCTTCACTTAATACAGCAACATAATACTTCTACACATGATTTGTATACCCTAAGAGGTGCTGCTGTTGAATCTCAGTAGTGATGGGGTCGGCGATATTTTCTAAAATCCTCATTTTATGCTCAGTTTTTTTATGCTCAATTTAATATGTATTGCATTTGCTCTTGGAGCTGATTCTTAACAGAAGATTTAAAGGTACCCCAAAAGAGTTCAATTAGATTCAACAAATACGAATATGGAGCAAGTCGTACAATTGCCAAATTTTCTTCTAGTTCCAAAATGGCTTTGGGATTTGTATGCACGGGCGCATTATCAATAATAAATGTTGGGTGTGAAATGCCTTTATTATTACAGATTGTAATCAAGTTCCGGAACCAAGCTCTACAATTCTCAGCTTTGTACGTTCCTCTTGTATGCTCGAAGGATACAATTTGGGTTGAGCTCATTGCTCCTATGCAACGCAAATTACTGCCTTTACTCGTAGGAACAAGAATATGAACTCTACGGCCAATTTTTGACCTGTCTTCTTTACGCTGGCAATACAGGTTAAAGTTGAATTCATCAATCCAAATAAGAGTCCTTTCGTTTGCTTTGCTTTGCAAAATGTTTTCTACTTATTCTCTACGCTTTTCCTTATTTTCATTTCTATTCATATTTGGAACTTGTGGCCTAATTGCCTTAACTAAAAATAGTCTGCCATCCAACCAGTTCTTTATGCTATTATAACAAACTCGAACTTCAAATTCAACATTAACACGATCTGCCAAGTCTTTTCGGCTAGACATAGGTAGCTTCTTCTTTGAAGATATTCTTCAGTTATTTCTTCACCACAAAGAAAACACTTTGATTGGAACTCACATTTGGGACCATTCGACCTGAGCGAACGAGTTTGCGCTGGCGCTCCACCTCTACGAATAAATGCCAAGATGAGTTTATCATTCGTGTAGTTCTTTTGACAAGGAACGTAAACGGTGACTTCCATCAAGTTCTTCAACAGCGACTGATGCGAGGTGATTCCTCGTTTTAAACTCTCATTTTGAAGTGAAACAACTCCTCTCTCCTTCACTAATACCACTTCACCATTATTCAAACTTTTGTCGCATATGAAGCAATGTGCTCCTGCCGGAACCGACATTTCAAATAGTACACATAACACACGCCCACTGTCTTATTTTAACGACGCAAAAATATTGACAATCGTTTCGCACTAAACGCTCATTATAACACAGAAGAGCACCCGTCCTGGAACTAAATTCTAGCCACAGCATTTTTATATCTCCGTAACTACTGGAAATAGAAGAAAATTATTCATACAATAGCTGTAGACAATTTTATGCTCTACAAAATTTGTTAAGACTACTTTAACCTAAATTTGCATTGGAAAGGAGCTATTGAGAAGGTTATGTTCTTTTAATTTAATATAATTAATTAAATAAATCATTAAGAACCATCTCGCAAATATTTTATTTGTAAGACGATTAAAAGGAGTTGTAATTTACTAACTCGTTGAAATAAATGGTTATATACCCCGTTGATATTTTATTTATCTGCAAGTATTAATAATTATTATGGCTAGCTCAAAATTCGGTAAAGCATTTACTTTTTCTCTCGGTTAGGTTCAATTGGGCTGAATGTATAATTCTTAATTTAACTTCTGTACTTCGTCTTCGTACTACTGCGCACAAGCAAATACTCGAAAGTAGGTCATACGTTTAATTAAAATGGTTTCCACTGGCAAAGTGCGATCGTGAAATTAAAAACAAAGTGAAAATTTATCACAGTTCCACCAGTAAATATTTGAATTAAGCTGTTTCGCGGCATTAACATCATTTTTGTTTTTCTAGCATTTGTTAAAGGGGGTCTACATCTACGCACTAATTGTTTTAGTTGGCGTCGATTACGGATCGGTCACATAACCCCAAATTATGGAGTTGGGCTATTTTGCGGGCTGGATTTATTTTACAGCAATGAATATGGCTTGTATTACTTTGGGTATGACTCCTGCTACACTTACATAAATATCCCGGTGCTCACTTAGCTAATTTTAGGTTTGAACAGTACCTGTGGTTGCCGATCCTATATCGGGGCTTAACGGCGATGCTAGTCTCGTTGTCGGACTGCTATGGGCTGGATCCTGCTGGAATCCCTGGAACACGTGCTCACGTAGCTGCTCGCTGCTCTGGAGTCTTCCCCTCTGGGCTGTCTCAACTTGTAGGCCTCCACGCAGATATCAAAATAGGCTGATTCCGATGTTAGGTTATGGTCACTCGGACTCGGAGAACTTTATAACTTTAGGTGTTGGATTTCGATGCAAATAACACCAAACGACCACGAAATTGCACTGAATTGAGTGGTACAATTTTTATTGTTAAAATAATTTGTTTATTATATGAAAATTAGTTTTATTCAGGAGTACACTTTACAACATGTCAGTGCTTAAATTAATTCAATTGTTCACCTCAATATGCGCTATAAGCAATTGCTCGTTTTAATCTTGAATAAAAACGGATGTGAATCAAGTTCAAAATGCTTAGTTATAAATCTAACTTTGCCTAGAAACTACAACTTATGTTCAAAATTCTTATTCTAATATGTTCCACATTTATAATTAGTTAATCAAGTCTTTGCGTCACTGGACGTTTGTTAATTTGCTTTAAACTATTCACATAAGTGACTGCACTGTTTAATTTTATGAGAGTACTTCCTTCACCAAGGCGTCCGTTGATTTCACTTGTCTGATTTTCCACCCAATTTTTAGTTAATCTGCTGTGTCCTTTACTTCATTTTTATATAACCCTGGCTTGTTGATTCTTACAATTTTCCATCAAATGCCTTAATTTCAGCCTACTTAGCTGCTAGTTGCAACGTTTATTAGCGTATCTAGTTTTTCCTACCTTTTTTTTAAACCCTGACAAATACTTCACTGTTTAATTTTCCTTGAATTTTTCGCTTCAATTTATTGCCTTTGCAAACCATTTTTGTAATGAATAGTTCGGCCATTACTTTGCACAAACATCTTCTTTTAAATTTTATTTTACATTCAACTTTGATCCTTGTGAGAATTGAGCTTTGCTTAAACCGTTCTTTAATTAATTATACTGCTATTAATTGGCATCTCTTTACCAATGAATTCAATCTATTAAATTCAAAGTTTAGCGTTGCAGTTATATAAAATATCTCACCCTGAGCTTTAATAAAATATTCATTAATTTGGCAATGCTATCAGAGTTGAGTTTGTAGGGTTTAATGCCATGGAAAAATATGGGAAAAACTAAATTTTGCCGTGGTTTCGGCTGGTTTTCTCAAGATGATGATGCGCGCACAGGCGCGCCAAGGTCGAAAACTTGGATTTTACAACAGCGACCCAGTTTATAATAGTATATTAAAGTATGAGTGGATAACAATAGAGCAAGTGTTTTAAAGACCAGGTATCCACAAATACTTTACGCTATTTTTATTATACCTGCAATACTGGAAATAAATTACGCACTAAAAACTTAGAAATAATTTTTGTCGTGATAAATCGAGAGAGCATAATAATATTGCTACTATAGTTACGAGAATTGTTACGTTTTTGTCTCGTCCACGTCCGTTGTTGCATTCAGTCGTTTCCTTGACAACCTTTAAAGCTCGGCGAGCTTTCATCGCCTACTTTCGCACGCTCAGGCGTGCTTTTAAACGGCGATTCTGATGCAAGCATAATAAAAAAACATATAAAAAAATTGAAACTACCGGAATAATTACGATTGCAACCCATATTTTTTCGCTTATTGCACTGGCCTATCAAGGTAGAACTATTTCTAATAATATCTTATAAATGTTTTCAAGCACAAGGTCACTAGATAACTTCGCTATCACAGAGGTCGTATTAACGTCCGCACGCGCTTGCGGTCAGACCCGAACAATTATTACAATGTAAGAAATACAGTTTGCCTTAAATCTGGCAAGGTGATTATTACAAACCTAGGTGACACGAACTAACCCGTTACAACGTATACGCAATATACTTTTCTTAAATCTTCATGGATCAAACAACCTTTAATAGATTTTATGTATTTCAATATTTAATTAAAGGGTTTTAGCATACACCATTTTAATTAGTTTTACAGACAGCTATATAACGAAGTTATTCCATAAGACAATCGCTTAGTCATTAAAATTAGTAATCAACCTAATGCCGTAGCTTGAGTAGTTTACAAATCTTATCTGCAATATAATGTATTACTGGTAATATAAACTGGAAGGTTTAGGTCGTTTCCAAAGACAAACCCGAAAAGGGGATTGTATGACCTATGTCGAATATTATATAAAAAATAAATTTCCAACTATACTAATCCTAGTATTTGAAAGAATTCCAGAATTGACGTTTGCTATATATTTTATTACTTGTAGGCAAATGCTGTAAAGAAATTGCTAATCAAAGTAGTGTCGAGAGTGAAGAATTGTAGTGCCAGGAAAGAGGTATATATACAAAATTATTTAAGGAGTGGTAATTACACATCTTTTTTAGATCAATGTGTTTTCGTTGCAGCTGCTCCATTACGACTTCAAAATGACCGCAGGAGGGTTCTTTACTATAGATTTTACCTTAATCTTTACCCTATACTCTCTTTAATATTGTGTGGTAAATAAACACTTATTATCGTATGTTTCAGATGATCGGTGCCATTAGCACATATCTAATAATACTTATTCAATTCGATAAGGCCATTGAACGTAATTAGAGTGTTGACATTTAAAAAAAATATATAGAGAATAAGAATGAAATTATGATAAAAAATGTGCATACATGTGGCTACAGTATACGTTAACGTACTGGTAGCTTTATTTTGCACCCATTAAATAGGTGATGTGATAATAAACGACTGCAGAAAAAAATCGACTTCTGTAATCTTCTGATGTGTTGTTTGTTTATAGTTTACAGTCAGTCATGCAGAATTCATCCTCCAATAACTTCATAGCTAATGTGGATTTGTATAAACTTCTTAACTGTATCGTACCAAAGATATGAAGATCCAATTAATACCAAAACCAAAACGTGTCCGACGTAGTCACCTAAAGTTGTATAGCACACTTGTAGTATTGACTTTTTGATAAATATATAGCTAGTGATGTGCATATATGTAACCACAGTATACGTTAACATACTGGTAATTTTATTTTTCACCCATTAAAGAGGTGATAATAAACGACTGCAGATAGAAATCGACCTTTATAATCTTCTGATGTGTTGTTTGTTTATAGTTCACAGTCAATCATGCAGAATCCATAATCCAATAACTTCATAGCTAATGCGAGTTTGTATCAAGTTCTTAACTCTATCGTACCAAAAACATGAGAGCCCAATTAATAGCAAAACCAAACTGTGCTCGACTTAGCCACGTAAAGTTGAATAGCATAATGGAACTTCCCTAAATTCAATTTGATTGTAGTTCGGGTCAGTAAGGGCATCGTGGCTACTACAATGATAAATAGCAACACTCCCTTCTGGTAAACTTCCAGCAGCAAAATACCACACAAAACCGAGGTAATTGGAGCCTCAAGTATTCACTTAATATGCTCAAACGCATTCTGTGAGAATAATCGATCACGAATTATCACAAAGCACTTTCATGACTAACCGTAACGAAAGTAATAATCAATTGCATTTAGTAAATAAGACAGTATTTGTAGTGAAACGAAATAAAAATTAAGAATAGTACAACTAGGTAAACGTAGTAAATGGAAAAGTTTATCGTCACAACGTGTAGTGCTTGTCATAAATTAACAAGATGGAATAATTAAGATCAATTAGTATAAAGTCGTAACGTAAAACGTCATCTGCAAGAACCCAAGTACTGGTTACGGAAGAACCATAGAAGCGATGATAGAATTCTCGTCGTAACGTCCTCCCCAGATGGTGCGTCGAACTTCAAAACGTAAGCGGTAGCCCAGAATGTAGTCGCCCACGACGAGGTAAAAGAGTAAGAGCCCTGATAAGTTTCCGACAAAAACGGAACCTGTAGTAAAAAGTGGGGGTTATTGGAAACCTCAGACAGCAAACAGGTCGTGCAAATGTTTAGTCGACAAAAATGGGACACTTCGCAAAACAGAGGCAAGACTGTTGGACCCACGGATACTGGCTGTAGCGGTGTCACCACGTGTAATAGATTCACTTGTAGTTTTAAAGTGGGTATATACCTACATCGCAATTTTAGCTTGTGTTCCAAAGACTTTCAAGATTACCATTCATAAAACGTCAAAGCAATGGCTCGTGATTCGCATAAAAAACATATCGTACGGTTACCATAACCAACAGACGCGAATAAATATTGAACACCTGTACTGTTGCAGCTAATTTGTAGTTCTAGCATGCAATATTAGAGTTAGCCAGATAAGCTATATTTTATAGCTATTAAGACAACTACAGTTATATATATATATGTATATATATATTGTAGCTGTTTGCAGGCCGTTTAGGCCCATAGCTTAATTATCTTCTCCTATTCCTTTCTGTCCTTAGCTTTGCCTTTCCAGTTTCTTACCTTCTTCTTACTTAAATTTTGTAGTACTGCCTCTCTCCACCTTCTTCGCGGTCTGCCTCTTTTCTTCTTTAATCCTTGTTCCCTCCATGGGAATTTTTTTCACTATTCTGTCTTCTGGCATTCGTTCCAGATGCACTAACCACTGGAGTCGTCGTGCTTTAACCACCACGTCGATCTTTGGACTCTTATATAATTAGTACACTTCCTCATTCGTTCTTCTTCTGTATAAATCCTCTTCTTTTTTCCCTCCTAATACTTTCCTCAATATTTTCCTTTCCCATGGCCTTAGCCTCTCTTGTACTTTGTTGTTTAGGGTCCAAGTTTCGCACCCGTATAATGCCGTAGGTCTTACTATGGTTTTGTAGAGTCTAAGTTTGGTGTTTATTGTTAGATGCTTGGACCGTAGAAGGTGATTTATTGTTAATACACTTCTGTTCGCTTTCAGTAGCCTCGCCTCAATTTCTTTTTCTTCGCGGCAGTTATTTGTCAGTAATGCTCCCAGATATACAAATTTTTCTATCTCTTCAAACTTTACCATTTTATTTCCAATCTTCCACTCTCTAACTTCTTTTTTGGTTCCTGTTCTCATAATTTTCGTTTTCCCATAATTTATCTCTAATCCGATTTTTTGTCCCTCTTTTGCTAATATTTTCGTTAATTCTTCTAGTTCCTTGATGCTTCTTGTTAATAATGCAATGTCATCTGCGTACCCAATCACTTGATGACTTTTAATAAGTATATGCCCTGTCTTATTTAATTTGCTTTCCCGTATAATAGCTTCTAGTGTTAAATTGAACAGTAACGTGGCTAATGGGTCGCCCTGTCTTAGACTGTTTTTAATTTCAAAGTCTTCAGTATATTCTCCGTCCACCCTTACATTGCTTTTTGTGTTATTGAGTGTCATTTCAGTTTTATTAGTTTTACTGCTATTTTAAATTCCTTCATTATGTTCATCATTTTTCTTCTATTAACAGAATCGTACGCCCTTTTAAAATCCACAAAGAGTACTACTAGGGGAATTTGGAAATCGTAACCGGTTGTTAATAGTTCGTTCATCAAGAAGATTTGATCCGTTGTTCCTCGGCCTTTCCTGAACCCTGCTTGGTACTCCCCAATTTGTGGTTCTACAATCTTCTCTACCCTCCTTTTAGCTAAAATCTTATATGTAACGTCCAATAACGAAATTCCACGGTAATTGTTACAACCGGTGGTATCTCCCTTTTTTAAAATCGGCACTATTGTCGCGTTCCCTCAACTGGTAGGCATTCTTGCTTGTCTCCATATCTCTAATATAAGCTGGTATATTTTTCCCCTAAAGCTCTCTTTTGCGTACTTTATATTTTCTGCCGTGATACCATTTATCCCTGGACTTTTATTGTTTCTTAAACTTTCTATTATATCCTCTATTTCGTCTCTTCGTGGCTCTTCAGTTTCTTCTGCATTCCTTTGCTTTTTTTGTTCTTGTCTATCATCTTCTTCTCCTTCCTCTTGTATTTCTTTTTCACCCTCTTTTAGCATCTCATAGAAGTATTCCCTCCATCTCTCCTCTGTTTCTTCTTTGTCTCTTAGTAGATTTCCTTCCTTGTCTTTTATGTACGTTGCTTGGTTGGCTCTTTTCTTCCCCTTCTTCACTTCTCTATAGTAATATCTTATTTCTTTATTTTGGTACTGGCGTTCTATTTCTTTCACTCCTTGTTCCATGTACTCTCTTTTATTTTTCCTGTTCAGTTTTTTGGTTTTTGATCTCTACTCCCTGTATGCATTCTCAACATCTTCGTTTTGTATCTGAAGCACTTTGAGTCTTAGTTTATTTCTCTTCTCCACTTCCCTTTTGCATTCTTCATCCCACCATGTGTGTCTTTTTATGCTTTGCTTTAGTGGGATTGCCTTCTCCGTTGCTTTTTTCTCAACTTTCTCCACTTTTTCCCATTCTTGTTCCATATTTTGTGTGTTTAGTCTTTTAACCTCTTCGTATTTACTCTTGATTTCTTTTTCATACTTTTGTTGAACATTCATGTCCTTCAGTGCCTGGTAATCATACTGCTTCTTCCATTTCTGAATCCTCTTCTTCTTCAGCTTCCTATTCACCTTCACGTCTATCCTGACCAAAAAGTGATCCGTGTCTGCATCAGCTCCTCTACACGATTTAACATTTTTTATAGTCTTACAGTGTTTCTTGTCTATCATTACGTGGTCTATTTGATTACTGTAATTACCATTGGGCGATATCCATGTCTCTTTGTATATATTTTTTCTTTCTTTTATAGATAGTTTAAAAATCGCGATTGTAGCTTAAATTCGAGCGGCCGCAGGGAGCGAGAATTTAATAGACTGAAATTTTTAAAACTATAAAACTCGTGTTGTCTTCAAGATTTTTTCTAACACTAATAATGTCTGCAAGGGGGCGCTCGGGGCTCTGCCCCTCTCCAAAAGGGCCCTCGGGGCTCCGCTCCTCTCCAAGAGGGCGCACTGGGCTCAGATCTTCTCCAAGGGGGACCCTCGGATCTCCGCCCCTCTCCAAGGAGGCTCCCTGGGCTTCACTCCTCTCCAAGGTGACTCTCGGGGATCCGCCCTTTCCAATGGGGCCTTCGAGGCACTTCATTATCGCATCATTTTATTCTGCTTCTAAAGTAAATTTGGGCTCGGATCATGACATTTTTTTTTATAAAATATGTCGTCAATCTTATAAAATGACGTCGTGTTAGAAAAAGTAGTTTATGAAATACGTTTTTCCTTTGTTATATGCAACTCTAGTTACTTTTAGTACACTTTTAAATTTTACACTTAATTTATGCTATCTATATACCCGCACTCCCATTCTAATAGTTTTTTTGGTGCCATATCCTTTTTGAGTCTTGATAACAAGAGATTGTGAACTGCTCTTTCGCTATTTTTTCTGCTTTAGTTTCAAGCGAGATAGAGGCTGTGCCTTATGGTTTTGATGATTTACTAAGGGTTGATATAGCTAACTGCGAATAGAGGATTTAGGAGCATGGAAATCTTTTGAGCTTTCTGTTAATTTTTAATTCCCTTTTAGTGGAGGTGCTACATGGCTCATTTAATAAAAAAGCTGCAAATTGTGATAAGAAGATTTCCTTTGGTAGAAATGTAGTTTATGACTATACAATTCATTGAAGAAGGGGAGGCATCTCGAAACGTCGCTAGAATTGAAGATGGTGGCGGTAATTCAAAATGGCGTCATACTATGGAATTATTTGCAATTTCCTTACTATCCATCGTACAAAATAGTGTTTGGTGTCAATTTATATGTTTTTTAGGCCAACAATTTCATTTGTAATATCAGAAATATGGATAAAATTAACATAGGAGACTTGTAAAGTCGTAAAGTCACATTTATAGAGTAAAATTAAAGAAGAATGAATACCATACCATGTTTCTATTAATACCTACTTATACAAGATTTTACAAAAATTTACTCTTACATTTAAAGTTACATACTTTATAATCTTCAGGTTTTATAATATCATTTGCCACACTCGTTTTTGCAGTTGCATAACAAAGTGCAAGATAGTCCAACTTTTCTACAGCCGCACTTATTTTTACAGATTTTGCACATAAGTACATTTTATTAATTCTTTACAAGTATCTGCAATTTCTGGTAACTCTGACCATTTTATTTTCCATGATACATCATCCAACCACCAACCCTATTCATTTGCAGAAGGCGTCTTTATTTCTCACTGGTCTGCATGTCCCCAAATGTGCCCAGCTTGGAAGGCACTCCGTAAAACATGTTGTTGTAGTGCACCCTTTGTTAGTGGTAAATTTTTAAGAGGGCGATTTTATGTCATAAACAGTTCTTGTCTGACATCATTGACACTTTTGCTGTTAATTGTTGAAAAGTACAACAATACTACACATTTTTCTAAAATACCTATTTAATGTATTGTCAGGGAATGAATCTATATTTCTTCCCTGTTCCAAATGTAACCCAAAGTGTTTCCAGGCTTTTATCTGACAGTTCAAAGAAGTATGCAATTGCTAAAACTAATATATCCGTATCTACAAAGCGGATAACAATATTTTGCAATCCATTTTCTACAATGTCTTTGAGATGAAGTAATATCCTTGAATGTGCTACTTCATGACCAGGGAAAGTCACTCCAATTAAGAAACTTACAGCACTGACATTTCCTTCAACTTTATCTCCTGAAGTAGTAATAACTTGTGTTTTGTTTATGTTATCCATTGCTAATGATCCAAGTAGAGAAAATAGTTCTTCTTTGTTATTTGAATCTCTTAAAAACTCTTGCCAATTTGTAGGTAATTTGACATGAGGTAGCACTTGTCTCCTGGTTCCTGTACCCCTTTTCTCTCTGACTTCACCTTTAATGCTCGGAGTAATGTATCTGTCCCAAATTAAATCAACTCTACGGCAGCCAAAACTCTCAATGTCGTTACATATGTGAAGATGAAATGTGTTAATGTAATAGTAATCATTAAACGTCTTTGAAGACTGATGAGGCTTTAAAATGTTGGCAAGAACTGCACCATCATAATTTACAGCATGACAGGTTCCTGGAAAGACAATGTCACTCTTTTCAACAATTTCCTCTAAAATATGTGCTAGATCACTTTTATGGCTGGGTCGAAATTCTCCATTACTGGAAAACGCAGGCGGAAATGGCTGATTTTCAAGTTTTAAAAAGTCCTGCTTATCTAGCTGACGATTCTGTGTACCTGGAAAACAGCTGGACGTCTGTTTTTAAAATCTTCAAAGTTTAATTTTTCTTGCTTATGCGTTTTGTTGGAGTACTGAAGAGGGAGAGTTTCATCTTTTTCAAAGGCTGAAATAGTGTTTAGGAACTTTTTACCAGGTGTTCCTCAGTGAAACTGTGTAATGCCAGTTGACTCAGCTAAATAAACAGATGCACTAATATCCTTATCAACAATAACTCTGCTGTCGATGACAAGAAAATCTTTTCCACTTTCTAAAAATGGGTTTCTGAACTCTTTCAGAGTACCATAAAGTGCTTGAACCCTAGTGACAAATTTAACTTGAAATGAGTGATATTGCTCATGATGTCGTCTATTACTTTCTTCGACCTTTGTCTGAATCTTACACTCAAACTCCAGTATCAAGTGGCAAATTTCCGGTCCAGCTACCATCCAACGTGTTAGTGCCGATGTATCCTGTGTTAATCCTACTGCACCTCCATCTCCTTTCACTATAGAATCGTTTTGCTCGTGCGCTTGATCTATGCTGATAGCTGAGAAGAGTTTGTTCGATTTTTTTAATCACAAACTGCCTTTTTGTACATAAGAAGGACATCTGAATGCCGACTGATACTTAGCCTATTTTTAACAAGAAAAATGAACTTTTGGCCTAAAAAGCATATAAATTGACACCAAACACACTCTTGTGTGATGGTTAGTAAGAAAACTGCAAACAATTCTATTGTATGACGCCATTTTTAATTTCAGTCGCCATCTTGAATTCTAACAACTTTTCGAGATGCCTCCCCTTCTCAAATGAATTGTATAGTCATAAACTACATTTCTGCCAAAGGGGATCTTCTTATCACAATTTGCAGTTTTTTTATACCTAGCACCTCCACTATTTACGATAAAGAAAGTATTGGATTCAATCCAAAAATTCGAATTAGAGTTTTTAACAGATTTTCACGTTTTAGAGTCCCCTGAACCCTAAAAACGTATTGTTTTTTATTGGTCTGTCTGTGTGTCTGTCTATGTGCATGTCTGTGTGTCTGCCTGTGAACAGTATATAACAAAAACGAAAAGAGGTATGGCGTTGAAACTGCATATATAAGTTTTGTGTACTATGTAGATGCGACAGCAAGCTTTTAAAGAAAATTGCATCGGAAGTAGGTGTTTACTCTTTTAATTTTTCAGTTTTTTTCGATTTTGTCAAAAACGGTTCTAACGATTGTTTTCAAACTTCACATTTTTATTACATTTTTAATGTGTATTGATGTGAGATAGGTGATTTTCCAGTTGAATACTTCTAAAATTAGGTTCTTTTGTTTTTTTTTCTATTTTTTTATTAACTCTTATTTTAAATAGAACACCCGGTATATTATTACATTTTTGAATTCAGCTTAAGATTCTAGAGAAAATCGGTCTCTTCAACTAACGCTGTATTTTATACCGTTTTTGTAGGATTTGTAATTTTTTAAAAATTTTCATAAATGCTTAAAAATTTTAAATCAATTTTTTGGCTAATTGTAAGATCACTGTAAAAGAAAGTTGTGTGCGTGTATCACACCAATTTTTTTCTCTATGATTAATTACATAATTTATTTTCGAAAAATTATTTTTCATAGTCCAGGTCAAAAGGGTATGTCGGTATGTCCGAATACTATTTCGAAAGGTGATAATTTTAAATTCGAATGAATAGTATGATTGTAAGCCATTACACAATCTTGTATTTTCTTGTGTTCGGGCATTTCTCCTAAAAGTCTATAGTGTTCCATTAATGTTGAATGAAAACGTTCTACTTGGGAATTGGATTCGTGATGATAAGGTGTTGTATGCAATTGAATTTTGTGTACTTGTTAAATAGGAAAGGTTGTTTATTAAATTCATTATCTGTTATTAATGTGTTAGGGGCCGTAAAGGTTGTAATGAAAAGAATGGTCAATCTGTCACATCGATCATGTTACTGGATCGTAATTGATTGGCTTGAGCGAATTTGGAAAAAGCGTCTATTAACGGTAAATATTTAATTCCTTTTATTTGAAATATATCGATATGAATTGTATGAAATGGCCCATTAAAAGTTGGAGTTAATTGAAAGGGTTGCTTTATGGGATATCTGTTATACTTTTGCGTTCTACAAATTTGACAATTGTTAATAAAATTTTTAATGTCTTTACTCAGACCTTTTCAAAAATATTTTCTTTGTAGGTGCTCTATTGTTTCGGATATTCCTCTGTGATTCGTTTTACCATGGTGATAATTAATGATTTGATTGTGTCGTTCTTCAGGTTTAATTATGTATTTGACTTGTGCCCTACATCTGTGGAATTTTGGGGGTGTTTTCATTTGTTATTGAACTGATATATTGAGAAAATTCTTGGTATAACCTGTCGTTAGAGAAATAGCAATAATAATCAGTTTTGGGTTGACAGTGTTCTATTAATAGCTCATGAAGTTTTGAATTTTTATTATTCGAGTTCACGAAAACTGAATAATGAATGTTTCTGTCGAATTTTGTGATTTGAATTTGTCTATGCAAATTGGCTTCAATAAATTCTATTTGTTTACTAAAATGTTGCAAAGGTTTGTCGCTAATATCTATTACGGGTGTTGAACTTAATTAGGTGTGTACTGTGTCTACTAAGGAGTCGTTTTCATTATTTGACGGTGTTCTAATAATTGGTGTATCAAATAAATCTGATAAATTTGGTGTCTCTGCACGATTCGGTATTGTGCTAAAATTGTCTGGTAAAGGTTCGGGTGTACCTAGTCGGTCAGAGTCGTTTAAAATTTTGTGCATGTCTTCAAATATATTATCGCCAATACTTAAGGGATGAATTTGAATTCGAGAAAGGGCGTCTGCGACTTTGTTTTTCCAGGTAAATACTTAATGTCAAAGTTAAATTCTTCTAGTTTTAAAGCCCATTTGGTAGGTTTTGAATTTGGTTCTTTAAGATTACGGAGCCAAATTACAGGTACATGGTTCGTGAAAAATGTGAATTTAGTTCCAAATAAATAAGGCGAAATTGTTTTGTAGCCCATATAATAGCTAATAATTCGCGTTCTATGGTACTATATTTTTGTTCAGTGTCATGTAATGTACGTGAAGCATAACTAGTGGGTTTACCATCTTGTGAAAGAACTGCACTAAGAGCATATTTTGAGGCATCAGTAGTGAGTTCAAACGGCTTGTTAAAATTTGGATATTGCAAAATTGGTTCGTTGGTTAGGAGGTTTTTACAATAATCGAAAGAATCTTTAAAATTTTCGGTATGAATAATTTTGTTGTCTTTTTTAAGCAATAAGTGAGGAATTTAGTGATTTTGGCAATGTTTTCTTATAAATTTTCTATAGTATCCAAAAAGTCCTAAAAATGATTTTATTTCTGTTCTAGTGTTAGGTAATGGGAAGTTTTTAATGGCTTCTATTTTAGAAGGATCTCGTTTTATTCCGTCAGGTGTTACTATATGGCCTAGATATTTTACATTTTTCTGAAGAAGTTCGGATTTGTCAAGTTGAATGAAATTGGTGTATTTACATTTTTTATATACGTTTTTGAGTCGCCCGATATGTTGCTGTACCGAAGTCGAATAAACAATAATGTCGTCAAGGTATACTAAACATAGATTTGGTATTAATCCTGTTAAAGCGGTATTTATGGCTGTTTGTAAAGTAACTTGAGAGTTCTTTAAATTGGAAGACATTCTGTTGAAGTGAAAATGTCCTTCTTCTGTTGAAAAAGCTGTTTGTTCTTTATCTTGGGAGTCTATTTCAGTTTGGTGGAAACCGTGTAACGTTTGCTCAAGTATTTAAATTCAAGGGATACATAAAATGTATTCAGAATTCAAATGCCGCATCGAAAAGCGATAATCGAGAGCGGCATCCGATGCGCGAGCCCGTCAAGAGACACGTAGGAGTGTTTACTCCCACATACAGGAAAGGAAGCTGATACGCCGAAGAGGAGCCGTGCGGCGCAATAAAAAGAGCATCTGGTAGCTCCCGAGAAAATTATCATCCGAGATCCCATCCGAATCCTCTCCCGCCTTGTCTTGTAGTGAATTCGTTTTACACTGGTAGAGTTGACTGTCTAAGTAATGCGAATTTATTTATAAGCGACCTTAAAGTACTGGTAGCGTTTACTGTCAGATTTTGAGGACGATCTAGCGAATCATAATATTCACCCGAACCTATCCACCGACATTATCACGTCCGCGTTCTTTAAATTAAGAGCGCTTCCGCCAACCGAATTCCTATAACCCGCATAGTAACGAAATTAATTCTGTTAAATGTATAGCAATTCGAGGTCGCTGGCGCCGCTTCTGTCGTCCTAATTGCTACATGTGAAGATCAACTGATTAGGATCGTACCTACATAAACCCGCGCCGCCAACCAAGGAGCGTCCTGGGAGCCTGCTGGAGAGGATCCCCACGTCACTATAACCCGCCATTCGAGGCCAACGTTTTGCTCGAATTCCGGGGCTCGCGACCGCATCCCCGATTCAAACGGCGCGGGGCCGCAAATTCTCACCGAGGCCCGGACAAATTTACGAACTACCTGGCTGCTCACAAACCTTTAGCTGCGCTCAGGTAAACGACAAAATAACACTTTTAACTCGAGAATTTCGCAGCGGCCATTATTGCAAACAAACTCTTATCATCGCCGTCGCATAAGGCCTACTACCAGCTCCAGCAGAATCGACGTGCGGCAACTTAGAGGGGGCGATTAGGCCTACTTTATACCATCGCCGGAGGAAGCGACGCGCGTCCTAGTGGAGCAGATCCGAAGATGGTCTTGTAATATTTTGGTGCGCTCTGGGTTGCAGATCTGTCCAGCACTCCTCGCAGCCCTTTATGGACGATTTAGTATTGTATATCATATACAGTTCATTTTATTAATTCTGATGTACATAGTTAGTCAAATTATGTTTATTTTAAATCATTTTCTCCGGCTAGAGCTAAATCCGAGGCACAAATTAAAACCGATAAAGGCAAAATCTCACAACCGGAGGCTAAGTCAAGAGCCATAAAATAGTTTATCTACGACCACTACTAAAAGTAGGCCCTTTAGCACTAGCTTGTTTCACTGAAAGTGACGTTTTATAGTTTAGCGTGGTTAAAGAAATCAGCTGTTTACTTTAAGCCATCTGTGGTATAAAGTGGAGTGAGGTTATAAAACTACAATTTCGAACTGGAAGTGAAGTTGTAAAGTCATTTTAGTTGCTTCTTGCGTTACAGGTAAAATGTTTTTGAAATAATTAAAGCGTTATGCAGTGAATACAGTCAGATGTGTGGTATTAATAATTACCTTTCGTAACTGACCTTGACAGTACTGGCTGCGCAAACATTCGCCCGCGCGCCAAGGTCTATTGTTTATTATGACATAAATTATAAATGTCGTAGATGCAAACATTTGTTAAATCGATATTTATGGATTAATAACAGTAAAATTGCATAAATTGCTATTTTCTACGACCACTACTAAAAGTAGGCCTTTTAGCACTAGCTTGTTTCACTAAAAATGACGTTTTATAATTTAGCGTTTTTAAAGACATCAGCGCATGTGTGATATAAAGTGAAGTGTGAACCACAATTTCGAACTGGAAGTGAAGTTGTATAGTTATTCTAGTTACTTCTTGCGTTAGAGGTAGTGTTTTTTAAATAATTAAAGCGTTATGTAATGAATACAGTCAGATCTCTAGTATTAACAACTACCTTTGATAACTGACGTTGACAGTACTGGCTCTACAATCATTCACCTGCGCATCAAGGCCTACTGTTTATTATGACATAAATTATAACTGTCGTAGATGCAAACCTTTGTTAAATCGACATTTATGGATTAATAACAGTAAATTTAAGGTCGTAGAAAAAATATTGTATGCAACTCGTGCTACAAGTGGTTTATGCACGAGGCATGAAAATTATGAAACGAAGGCTTCGTTTCATAATTTAATAATAAATAGCTGTTGCTCTGCCTAAATGGTCTAAAACTTCTTTATTCGGGATAAGAGAAATTTGTCGTCGATGGTCTGTTCATTAAGCTTTCTATAATCGATAACGATTTTCCATTTTTGTTTGCCTGAGGCATAACGTTTTTTTGGGACTACCCAAATTGGAAAGTTATATGGTGATTCAATAGGTTCGATTATATCTTCATTTAGCATTTTGTCAATTTTTTGTTTGACTTCTTGTCGGTGTATATGTGGATATCAGTATGTTTTAGTAACAATCGGGTTCTATGTTTTCGTTCGTATGCGGTGTTTAGTTAAATTTGTAGTCGATAGAGGAATCTCAGGGTTATAAAATATTCCTTTATAATCTAAACAAAGGTTTGTTAATAAAGTCTTTTCTTCTGAATTTAAATGATCTAGTCTTAAATTATTTTCTAAACTTTGAAGAAGTATTTGTTTCTGTCGAGGGTTTAAATTAAAATAACTGTTTTTAAGTAACAAACGGCTTTCGGAATTGGACCGTGTCATGATTGAGATCGAAGAACTCAACGTTTCGCCCACTTTCGTAAGGGGCTTCATCAGGAGGAAAAAAGCAAAACAACACGGTAACTCAAAGTGTTAACCACGCCAGAGGCGAAACTCTTTGCAAGGGAAGGGACAGAAGAGCACGGTAACTCAACGTGTGAACCACGTCAGAGGCGAAATTCGACTGTCGAGTGACAATGGCCGTGAAAGCCTCAAAAATCATCTAAAATTACTGTTTATCTAAATTTTTTCTTTTGCAGTATAGTCTTTTGAAATGAGAGGTTAGGATATAATTAATGGATTCATCTGATGTGTTTATTAAACTTGTTTGGAACCAGTTGTTTTTTTAATGTAACTATTGCTGAGGGCATTATTATGTTTTTGGTGAAATTTAATTTAGGAGCTAATTTATATTCTCCTTTTCGTACTGCGGGTAAAGTAACAAATTGTTTTGTTCGAGGTGGTAAAGTAATATGTCTTAAAATATCGTTAGAGGGTTTAATTTTGGAAAAAATTGCACTGATTGCGTTTTTGTTCTTTTTGTTTTAGTTTTGAACGGTTGTAGTAGGAAGGTAGGGTTGTTTTTTCAGTTTGGATATGCATCCATCGATAGGCGATGTTTGTAGGGAGGTTAGCTAAGAGGTCTGTGTCTATTAGTCCTACATATTCATCGTGAAAATCAAATAAATAACAAAGATGTGTTCCATCTTCTGAAAATAAATCTTGAATTGGTACTTCTGCTACCAAATTATGATAAGTAGTTCCATGAGAAGTGGAAATTTCGAAAGGATAAATATAAATTGAGTCGGGGTAATATGTGTGTACAAATTTCAGTAAAAGGATAGGACGTGAACTGTTGGTATCGATTAGTAATTTATCGCCAGTTTGAGGTATTATAATACAGGGTAAATTTGATTTTGAGTTTAATGAAAAGTTTCTACCGATGCATTTAACGGAAATTTACGGCTCCGTCGGGTTCTTCTTCATTATCTGAGTCTGCATCAGGTAAACAGAAAAAATTTGTGGTTGGGTCTAATTCATTGAAGTATGTGTCGCAATTATTGTCTTTTATCATTTCAAAGTTTTCGGGAGTTTCCTCATTATTGTAAGGTTGTTGGTCATAGTCCGGTTCATATTATGATTGATTAGGGACACGTTTATTAAATAATTCTTCGGAATGGAAATTTCTTGGTTGATTAGATTGTCGAATGTAGTTACCTATTTGTTCTAAAATTGGGTTTATAATTGTGATTTCTGGTGCCTTGATTAACACACCAACCTCCAAGAAGCCGAGCAATAAACTATATATTTTGTTAAGGTAGAGAGTTACTACATTGCACAGGAACCTGAATTACGCGGGCTACTTTGCTTTAAAAAATTGCAATTGGCACTCGCTTAGATGATAGCCATTAGTGTTGTCCACCGTATACAAACTACTTGAACGAGCTATACACTCTCGCTTAAAAAATTTCTGGATGATAATAATATAATTCCATAACACCAGTTTGGCTTCAAAACCGCACACTCCACTTGATATCAACTACTCCGATTTACAGAAAGGATAGAAGAAGGTTTTGAAAATAGGAAGCACACATGCATTGCCTTTATAGACACGCTGGATCTGTCGGGCAACGACTTTAAATTTTTCCAAAAATGCAACTACGTAGAAATGCAGACTATACCGCAATTCATCGATTTATAATTGTGTGTTAAATTAAATTAATTGAAGTTTTTTCCATTAAAGGTGTGAAGACATTGTTTCGGTTCAATTATAAAAATCACATTTTTCGCCGGTTGATCACAGGTTTCATTTCTTAAACTATTTGCTGAATTAATAGCTCTTCTCGGTCGGCCCCATTTTCGCCTCGTACCTGCTTCACTCTCTAATAGAAACTTCGTTACTCTTCCTTTAGGCAATCTACCGATCTGTCCCAGCCATCGCAACTTTTGTATCCTCGCCATGGTCGTTATTTTTGTCTGTCTGTACAGCTCCACTATTTCCTGATTTGTCCGCTTTCTCCATATTTCACCGTCCTTAACACCACCATATATTTTTCTGAAGATCTTCCTTTCCCAAGCGTTCTTTGCATATCTTTGTCAAGGATCCATGTCTCGCATGCATATAGGACTGTTGGACGAATTATTGTTCTATATATTCGTACTTTTGCGCTCCTCGATACTTCTTTTGATTTTAATAAATTCGCTAGTGCTTCAGCGCTTCTGCTTCCTTTAGTTGTTCTTTTATTGATTTCTTCTTTTTCCTCATTTCTGTTTGTTAATGTCACCCCCAGATAGTCAAAGCTATCCACCATTTCAATAGTCTTGTCCACCGTGATCCACACTGAGCCTCATCTCCATATACTTCGTCTTTTCCTCGTTTACTTCCAAACCAAATTCTTTGGCTTGCAGTTGCAGTATTCAAAAAACCTCTTTCAGTTCGCCTGGCCTTCGAGTTAGCAGTACTAAATCGTCAGCATATGCTACACACTGATGTCTATGGAGATATACTGTGCCTGTAGTATATATGTATTACTGTCCCCTATCACTTTCTCAAGCACCAAATTGAAGAAGATCGGCGATAGTGGATCTCATTTTCTCAACCTTCTGTTGACTTCGAAATTGCGAGAGACCCTACCTTCTACCATCACTTTACATTTACTGTCTTTTAACACCGCTTTTGTTAAACTCACTATTTTTTTTTTGGAAACTCAAATTATACTAACTCCTGTATAAAACAGGTTATCCCTCTTAATTGTGTCGTACGCCTGTTTAAAGGCTATAAACAACATATTCAGTAATAAATTAAACTCGTACGAACTTGCCATAATTTGCTTCATTGCAAAGATTTGATCCGTCAGCGACCTACTTGCGCTAAACCCAGCTTGGTAATCTCCTAGGATGGTTTCCGTGATACCCTTGATTCGCTCTCTAATTAGTATTGCTAAGATCTTATACACTGTATCTTGTAAAACTATTCCCCTACAAATTTTTACATTCCGTGATTTTACCTTTCTTGTATATAAGGCACAAATTAGCTTCACACCATTGACTGGGTATTTGTTATGTCTTCCATATTTCTTGTATCAGCTTCGTAATTTTTTCTTGTAGCATTTCTTTCCCTGCTTTAAGTAATTCCACTGTGATACAGTTTTCCCCTGGTGATTTGTTATTCCGTAGTTTAACTATTGTATCAAGGATCTCGTTCCTATTTGGCATTTGTTACCGTCAATTTTCGCTTTACTATATTCTCGATATTATGTTACCGTCAATTTTCGCTTTACTGTATTCTCGATATTTTGTTACCATCAATTTTTCGCTTTACTCTATGTTCGATATTTTTCGAATTGCGTCCGGATATTGCGCATTTTTGATACGCCGCCGTTGCACATTGTTGAACGTTCGCGACGCGAAAATTTGGCATCTGGTCCCGGCGTTCGATCGAATAAGGTCGTTGGAAGTTTCTGGTGCTGTTCGAGGTCGCAATGTTAGAGAAAATGCTTATTGATGTCTAGGCACTTCTCACGCTTTGGTTAGGGGATTTGTACGCGTCTCGACATTTCTCTGAATATAAATCTGGAGATACTGCCTGGTGCAGACTTTTTTTGACGCCAAAACTTCCCGAGCAAAACATTTGGGGAATTTAGTGTGAGTATGACCGTTTTCAGCGCCTTTTCGATTGCCCGCTAACGTTTATTTCAATAATTTAGTCTCCACCACGTATTGGGTACAAATAAAAACTCCGAGAATCCCGACTTGCGGCTCGATGCGATCTGTGATAGCGTTATCTCGGCGCGCTTAATTGACGAGCTACTGTCTTCTTTTGGTGAGCTATCACACCCCCGGAAGCCCGTTCCTGCGATGTTATCAACGCTAAGAGGGCCTCGCACCAGCTCAAGGTAACCTTGCTGCTCTATTAATTGTGCTTACGGTAGCCAGCGAGTAAGCGTGGTTGTACCCGCTTATGTGCCTCAATCGATGGACTGCCGAAAGTAATCTGTTTCTAAATTAAGATTAGCGCCATATACCAGCGCAAAATATTTATATCATGGTCTGGACGCATCACTCTAATTACATATTTTAATCTGTAAAGTACGAGGCTTCCCTTCGCCGTAGCTTTCACTTTAGCTACGAATTGTGATATTACTTGTTACATGTACCACGCTATAGAAATTCCTGGGGCGGTTGCCCGCTTGTAATTTACAATTTTATATTAACGTCACTCCTCGGGGGCATCCAGGAATTTCTGCTATTTTGATGATTTGGTGTTTTAATTGGCCATCCCATGTTACGCTCATTTTGACATTTTCCTACTTATTAATTGAAATAATTAGTCAGATTTGGCAATTTACTTTTATTCTCTAAATATACAGTACTTTATCTATAGTTAGGCAACCCAAATACCTTCAGCCTCGATTTTGAATTAAAAGGAACACTTTGTTATCAGTTCTGCACATACAACCTGCACCTATAGTTTTTCTTCCTTTTTTCGAATTTGACTTTGACATTGATAACCTGGGATCGTGAATTGCTCTGGCCAATTTGCATTCCATTCTTTTCCATTGCTTCGATCGTTGAAGTTTGTGCCCTGGGAACCTTTTGCTTCTCTGGCTTTGGTTATAGCCGTCCTCGTCGTTTTGAGGGATTTTTGGAGGCAAGGCGCCCTTTGGAACGTTCTGGAAGCCGTTGGGAGTTGCTGCCAGCGTTCGTTCGCTTTTGTTGCGGTTTTGAAATGGGCTCTTCTTGATCAAATGGAGCGTTAGGCTGTTCGTCACCATTCGCAGCCAACTATTCTATGCCAAGGAAATGCGTTAACTATTCTACGCCTTGGAAATGCGTTAACTATTCTATGCCATGAAAATGGGCTTTATTTGTACGCCATGGAAATTGGATTTTACCTCTGCGTCCTGCGAACTGGGTGTTATCGCTTGGAGTTTTGGTGTGGTTTATTCTACCTGGGACTGCTGGAGCCACGCCGAACCGGCGTGCCGCTCATCCCCTGCGGTCGCCTCATTGCAACTATCGAAGCTCGTCTGCTGCCCGTTGCGAGGCCACCTCCTGGTTGCTTCGTCCACCAGCTCTGCACCCCGTGCCGTGGGTACCTGAGAGGTTTTTAGAGCAATTTAGTTACTTATGTATTGTTTGTCGATTTGGTTTGTAGATATGCCTTTTTAGAATTTTGATTATGGTATTTTGTGTATTATGCTCTGTGTGCTTTATTTGCGTAATTAGCTATTTGTTTAGATTGATTCACTTACCCGGTAGTACGTTCTTGACGTGTTAGCCGGCCGGGGCTGCGATAAACTCACCCTTAAATTACGTAGTTTAGTATCTGCCATTTGCTTGTACGTAAACTTAATCTTATTAGTATTCAATTAACGGCTGTGTCTAGGGAACCGAACGCGGGACCCTTTTGTTCAATTTCAAGCTTCCGTGATTTGTTTGCGCGATTTTAAATATGTTTAACAATGTAAAGGGGCATATTCAAGTAGATTTTGGAGCGTTCATTGACTTACTTGATGTCTTTGCAATAGAAAACAACCTAGAATTTATATGGCCATATATACTCGTCAGTGTTTTCGCTTCGTAGAAATTTTGAGTACTAATTTAGTCATTTTGAGCTGGCACTCGGGGTTAGACGTCAGCTGATTGCTTGGATATCTCTCTTCTGCCACGCCCTGCCTCACAGGATGCGTGCAGACTAATTATTTATTTAGCAAGATTATTGTTAATGCTTTCTTCCTATTCGCGAAACGATGTTACAGGGTGATAAAGTTTTAATTACTTATGCCGCACCCAACTAATTATTTTAAAGTGTTTGTTTTGTCGTAGCTTGCCTTGATATATATTTATTGTTGTACTTGTTTTTGTGTGTGGGTATTTCTGGCACTATAGTACGCACCAATATATTTAAAATAAAGCTGTGATCTATTCATTGGTTGTTGGTTTGTTTATTTTTGACTTGCTGGTTTTTATCTTCGACCTTGTGTAAGGTCCGGCACAAGGAATTGGATCTGAGTCGAGGACCTGGCGCCCATTCTCTTCGTATTTCGTATAGTGTTCTTTTCAGCATAGTTGGAACCCTGCGACCCTCGCGACTAGTTAGCCCAATTAGGCCGATAGTTACCAGCCGGCAAAATATCAAATATAACTTTCGCCAAAAGGTAAGGCCGACCCTCTATCTTCCCTGACACCCATTTTGTAAACAAGGATCCTTGGGGCATTTATATGCTTTTATATCGGCCCTAAACTTTTACTTATATGTATTTTATTGTGTCCGGCTTTACGAGTGAATAAAACGAATTTGTCTCCCCCGCACTTCATTGTTTGACTTCAGTTTTGCGCCGTTTTATTTAATCCACACTGTTCCAATTTAGCTGTAGCGTAATCTATCAATCGCTGAATTACGGGGTTATCTCTGTGTTCTCTTTTTTGTTATCCTTTAAATTGGTGGCGCTATCCCCCCATCTAATAAACCCACGGCCGTCTTCGGCTGCAGCTGATCGGCGACCCCTAATTAGCGATTGGTAGTGACTCGCCTAGGCATTGGCTGAGTGAGGCAATTTGGTGCTTTGAATGCTGCTCCGATTCGTTGAGCAATTAACGTAAGTATTATTCTACCACCCATTTTTTGTGCGTATCAGAAATAAAAAAAAATCTGGCGCTCCAACGTGGCAGCCCTGTGTTCAATTAACGTAATTACGAATGTTTTATTTACTCGTTTAGTAAAGTCGCTTAAATTTGAAACGAAGCTTTAAAGGTATTTTGAGCAGGTAAAATTGCACTGGACGTGCAAGATAAGGTTTATTTATCTTGACCTCGCGTTGTTCGGGTCAAACTCGAGTGGATTGTTTCGAATTTAATGCTGTAGAATATTTCTTCACGGAAAATTGTATTTTAGAACGATTCAAATTTTTTTTTTAAATACAAAAATAGGTTGCATGTTTATTTAGCTATTTATTTGTTCTAAAATTTTTAAGAGGATTAAAATACAAAAAAATAGTTTGCATGGTTATTTAGATATTTATCTATTCTAAATATTTAAACGTTTTAAAAATACAAAGAAATATTCTGCATGTTTATTTAGGGATTTATCGATTGAAACCGACATTCCGATCAATTTTAGATTTATTCACTTAAAGTGAAAAAGGTAACGCAGTTTGATTGCCGAAAGCTGGTTTTGAGGCATTACGGTCATTTCCCTTGCGTTCATTTATCGTGAAATAGCAGCTGATCGGTATTGTTGCATTAAGCGTAATAATTTGGTTTCGCTGTGTTCATTTAGTATTAATTACAATTGGCGGCATTTACTTTTTTGTCGGCTCGTTGTAAATTTATTTGTCGGGTACATTTATCTTATTCCAGTGGCGTAGGGTATAGTTGGTCTATTCCAGTGGCGTATCCCCATTTTGAATATTTATTCGCGATTCTTGTTTATTGATTTATTGCGCAATTTAATATTTCGAATCGCGTCAGGGGCGTACTAGGAATTATTTTAGTAGGGAAATTTTTATTGTATATAAATTTGTTTGTCTCTTTGGTATCGACATGGATATTGATCGACTGAGGGCTGACGAATTAAATTTCGAGTTAATGATTAGGGATGTTTTAGTGGAGGGGACAGTTGACGATAAAAGGAAACTGTTGAGAGCTAGGCTTCTAGTAGAAAAGACGATTCCTGTTAGTTTTGCTGAAGTCGCATTAGATGTTGAGGAACAACTAGGAATTTGCGAAGACAAGTTGGTGGAAATTAGGCGCGAATTAGATGAGAACCAAGCTCCTCTATCCGATCATTTATACAAGCGGTTGAATAGTCGTTTAATGCATGTTTGTGGTCGATTGAACTACCTGAAAGCGGACGGTCTTCTCCTCGCTCGTAAAGATCGCCGTATGACTCAATGCTTAGAACTTATTGAGGACGTTCATACCAAAGCGTCGGAACCCCCGGTGATTTCCGAGAATAACCTGATTAACCGCGAAAGGGAAGCGACTCCTAATATCCAAGACCCGGTTAGCGCCTCTGACAATCTTTCGCCTAATTCTGGCTAACATATTACTCACCCTCCGGACGTATCATCTCCCCGCGTGCGTTTTGAACCCCTGGCGTCACCCTCGAGCCTTTCAGCGTCCAGGCGACCAAGTTTGCCCTTTCGTGATTCTACTTGACTAGCCGAATCATTTGTGCCTCCACCCACTCGTAGTAATTATGTTAGTGCATTGGCCATTAATAAATGGAACGTTCAGTTTAATGGAGATTCTGGCCTAAATAGTTTTTTGGAGCGTGTAGAGGAATTGAGGGTAGCTCGAGGTGTTAGTAAGGAACAGTTATTCACTGCGGCTGTGGAACTGTTCACGGATAACGCGTTATTATGGTTCAGATCGGTGCGTGACACGGTTAGTTCGTGGGATCAACTGGTATATACGTTGAGAGCTGCATTTCTCCCCGAAGTACTGATTCAAAATATTTCGCCCATCTATCCAATTTTTCGTCTACTCCCCTCTTTTATCCTTATTATACCTTGGCATATTTTTGTGCAATTTCTTTCCTTTCTTGACCACTTGATAGAAATTTTTAGCATCTTTATTAACAAAATTTTCTTTGATTCTGCTCAGTTTCTGCTCCAAGTATACTCTTTTCTTGCACCTACATATTTTCTTCATTTTTCTACTTTCCCTTTTATACAGCTCTTTATTATCTACGGGTCCATTCTTTACTTTACTCATTCTGGCTTTGTTGCACCTCTCCACTGCTTCTTTGCACTCATTATCGAACCACTCCTTTTTTCTTCTTTGATTGCCTTTTGGTATAATTTGGTCCGCGGCTGCTTGCATGATGGTTTGTAATTGATTCCACTTTTCTTCTACGTGTTCCATATGCGCTTGATTATGTAGTCTATTCTCTACTTGTTTTCTAAAGTTGGTTTTGGTTTCTTTATTTTATAGTAAGTTGACGTTATACCTTCTGACTTCATCTCTTTCAAGCTTCTTTTCTGTAGGTACCTGTTGCTCTACTTTTACTCTGATTAAAAAATGATCAGAGTTAGCATGCCCTCCTCTATAACTTCTACAATCCTTGATGTTCTTTTTATATTTACTGTTCACCAAAATATGATCGATCTGATTGACAGTTTTTCCGTCCGGAGAAACCCACGTTCCTTTGTAAATATCCCTATGTTCAAAATATGTACTCATGATCATCATTTTCTGTTTGGTTCTGCAAATTCTACTAATTTCTGCCCATTTTCATTACTAGTTTTATGTTTACTGTTTCCACCGGTTATTTGCTTATATGTGGTTTCTCTGTCCACGTTGGCATTAAAATCCCTTATGATTAATTGTAGATCATATTGCAATGACTTCTGTGCACGAGATAATTAATGTAATTAAAAATGTGTAAATAAAATAAGTCACCACACAATATTTAGTTTTACTATTTGCTATGATCAAACTGACTGATTAACTTATTTTGTTGGGTACGCCAAATTGAGAACTATTCTTATGGTAGTTTGCCCTTTATTTAATCCATTCATCTGATACAATAACTTTGCTAGCTCATTTGAAAACAGAGACATGAAAAGAAAAACTCAAATTCTCGGGTCTGAGGTTCCTAAATTTGTAAGTTTAAAATTTTAACGGTACGCCACTGAAAAAGTGGACTGGGGATCTAAAAAAGAGCGTACTGCGCCGTCGCTATTCTGAAATGTCAAAATATCGCACAACAAGTTCAAGTCACCTGTCAGCTCGCGTGTAAACTGAATTATCAAGCAATTAAATGAACAGATTTTTTTACGGTAAGATTTTGAATAATTGCGCCTTCAAGTAGCGTCTTATCGTTCTATTGTTTTTCAGGCAAATCTATCATTGGCCCATTCTAAAAGGACGCTTAAAACTGCTTTTGTTTACTGGGACCTCCAACTGACGATTTATTCCACAAATCCTGGGAAAACACCTCGCCATGGACAGGAACTTTTATGATTTTCTTGTTCTCCAGGTCGTAATTAAGGTATGATGTGATTTTCATGCCAATCGCGCGGATAAAAATTTCATAATAAACTAAGCTCACATCCGTAGGATTCGCAACCCCTTTATTTGCTCCCCTTCGTCGTTTTTGACAAAACACTGTCTACAAATTTAACTTCAGGAAGTTCAACCATGTACAATTACACAACTTATAAACTAAATTAACATATTTGGTAATTTAATTACAATTTCTTACATACTAAAATTATTGTCTTTTGAATTGTTCATTTCTCATCGTTTTAATGCGCCACTCACTTGATTTTATAACACTTAAATGCCCATTGTTTATCACTACACTGAATCGTTTTTTAATACACCAATATTGTCTCATTTCCTGCTATTTGAATTCCATCTAATTTCTTGCCACTGCAATCTCTTCAAATTCCCAAGTCTTGTATTTGCATGTAATAAATGACTGGCCTGGCTTTTCTATGTTCTTTGCCTTATCTTTCTGGTCATTTTTATTCTCACCTTTATTCTAAAAATGTTCATTTCCTATTCATTTCCTAATGACTTTACTTTCCACGCTTCCTTTTTTTTAAGCTATGTCTAACTTGAACTTTCTGTGCCAGTTCCTAATTAATTTAGATTCGGCTTCTACTTTGTCCAAATCTATTATATTATGCTTAAAATTATATTGCTAAACCCAATACACGAAATTTGAGTTTCCATATTTCTGCGCCTATTCAAATACAATCAATATCATTGGCCATTTATACCAGTGTTATTATGATTTGGCAATTTATGTGAATTTTCTCAGATGCCTGCATTATTACAACTCTGTGCTTTAGTGATTTGATTTGTTATTTGCTTGTACTGCAATCAGAGCTGATTTGAGGGATAAATACCAGTGCAATATGTTGGTATTTTATTACATATATTTCCTAAGTGCTCAGAAAATATGTCCTTTCCTTCCTCTTCTTTTTGTTCAGTCGGTGCGTGTACGTTCACGAGTGTTAATTTCCTATATCTACCTCTTATTCTTATGTGAAACAAACGACTTGTTATCGCTTCAAAATCTACTACTAAGTTTTTATATTTTTTGTTTACCAAAAAAACTCACCCCAAATACTCTTTCGTTATCCCCACTATTGAAAAAGGTATAGTCACCTATTTCTGTAATGAAATTTTCTCTTTGTTTGGTTTCTTGAATGACTGCAATATCTATGAGTCATAATCCTATTCTTTGCCTTGGTCGTGGTCTTTACTATCTCTCGAGTCTTGGTGTTTCCCGATCCTTTTTTTGTTGTTCTGCATTGTTTTCTTTTCTTTCTAGCTCCTCTGCTTTCTGGTTCCATTTCCACCGGACATGGTTGAAGTTAATTTTCTGGTATCCAACTCTGGCAGAGTTGCCATTTTCCTTTTCTGATTTCGCCATGTCCTTTAATTGTTTTTGTACTCGTGCCTCCGTTTCATAATTTCCTTCAAAACTGCGTTTTCACCATTTTTGTCTCGAGATCTGCCTGCTTTCTTACTTTTTTTAGTCGAGTCGCTACTACCCTCCTCCCCTATCGGCCACCGCTTCCTTTACCATCCTCTGTTGACGATTGTTCACTATCGTGCTTTGACTTAACTGGCGTTCGTTGCAGCTACATCCCGCCCTCTTGAATTCCCTTCATTTTAGTCTATCCCCAGTACACCACTGCGTATGAAAGATTGCCTAATCGTACCGCTTTCAGCACCGTTTCCCGGGTCGGCCCCTCGGAGATCACGTCACCAGTTGTTTAGATATAACCTGTTATCAATATATAAGGATATAAATAAATACCTTTTATCTTCGTGGTTACTCTATCTCCCAAGTATTTAGCTTGCTTGACCCTTCACTACACTTGAGTACACTCCACGTGACAAGACTTGCGTAAAATAAAACACTTGAAACCGCTTAAATTTGGTTTAATTCCGGAGCGCTATTTCACACGCCTGTTTATAAACACCATCCCACATACGTCAATCGGTCGCTAGTATTGCCTTTGCTAAATGTCGTTTGCGCCAGTATTTGGTATATGAATTGTTTTTGATGTTCAAGTTCAAGTTCAACAGGATCCTCAACATGACTAACCGAGGACTGACTAATTTGCAAATCAATGAATCGTGAATACATTTTTAATTTTCAAAATTTATTTCAGTTAATTCTGCATTAATAAAAGATTCTTAATAAAACTAACCTAATGCCGTTTAGGGAACAAAAACATTAATATTTATCTAATTATGCAAGGGTTATCTCGCTTGTAACTTTAACCAATTAAAGTGTTTAATGCGAACTACAGAAATACATTTATATTTTTGTGTAAATATTTACATGCAGCACTTGTTGCATCTTCACGGTATCAGTTGTTACATAAATTCTTATCTAACATTCCCCAAAGCAATTTACTGTAAACATTTATTTTAATTAAAATCGGTTTCAGTGCTTAATTATATCTTTTTGACGGTGTCATCGTTATTAGAATCAGTTATACTTACATCTGATATGATAAACTATCTTCCTCTTGCTATATGCTGAGAACCTAATACGAACTATACAATGTGTAGTTCTAGGAACCCTCTTACGCCGTGCCATGGGTAGGTGGCTAGCGTAACCCATTGCATTTTTGAGAAAAAATGCCCTTCTACAAATGTCACGACCAGCAAAGGTATGGAGTGAGATAAAACCAATATCTGAGTATGAGGTTCTAATGCACTTTCTGCCGATTACAAGTTCAGAAGGCAAAGTCCAGTTCAACAGTTACAAACTATAAGCTGCACTAGCTTAACCTCTAAAACTAAATACCGATACGGTTAATGTTCCCATAGTCTTACAAGAACAAATGTAAAAATGTACAACAATAACTAACTAATTTTAATTAACACAATATGCTATGTTCAAAATAATAATGTACCATTCTTTTAAATGCAGTCAAACAACTCACCACCCAACAACAATTTGAAATTTTTTTGTATAAATCTACCCTTAGACAGTAGTTTTCAAAGAGAGGGCAAATTGTTAGAGATTTTAACAATGCGATATGAGTAAGATCGCTCAGAAAACCCAGTAGAGTGAAGAGGCGATGTGAGTAGACGCTTAAACCGCAGATTTAGATTTTGTATGTGAGCTCTAAAACAGATCTTATTATGCAACTATGGAGGACTTTTATATAATGGTATGATAAAGACCGCTTTTTGGCTCGAAGAAGTTGCTGTAGTATTGTGTTAGAGCAAATCGGTTGCATGAGAGGGAGAGAGATAGCAATCAAAAGCGCCACACGCCCTTCTTACTTCCGACCGCGTCCTCGAGGCATTAACCCAGCGGCAGCCTTACGAAGCGGTTGACCTGTGTCAACCCAACGGGGGTTTTTGTTGCAAATTAATATGAAACCGTTGTTCATAATTATGCTTCTTTGTGGTGGGTTTCATTGTAAGAGGCTCAGGGCTTGAAGCCATTACCGTACGGTTGTGTGTAGTTGAACTTTACTTGGCCCGTGTTTGTTGTGGCCTAACCAATCTTCTTCGTTGTAATGTAGCACTGGGTGTGCATTTAACGTTTTGGCAGATTCCTACGAGATAGGTTATTCGACGTGCCGAATCTACGGAGCTGTGATAATTAGGTGTCGTTTTGCGATCTCCCCAATAATTGTCGGTACCAGGGCCTTCAGGCAAAACCCGATCATTTGTGAGTTCGTTTGTTAACGTCGTTTCGACGTCCAGCAATCTGAGTTGTTTTTTAACCATCTGCAGGGACATTGACATGACGGTGAGACCTTTCGGCTGCATGGATTAACTACATCGCCGGACATCACTCAGGTATTGTAGACAACTTGTTTTTTTCGCGCTTGCATAACTTTAGAGCGTTTGTACCACGCGCTTGTGTTGACATTAAAATGACGCAATGTATAAGTAAATTGTCACCATTATTGCGCCATATCCTAAAGAATTTTTGTGCGGCTTGTTCGCCACCGTAGATTCAATGTAATAAATATACTTTTTGTGCCATACCTGTCGTTGTTAAGTAAATTATAGAGTTACTAATCCCTTTCACAACTATTCACGTCAAACACTTACCTACATACGTACATTTTAATAGATTTGCATTTGTTACAACTTCCTGGCCTTTTATTTGTGGGACGTATGTGTATTTATGTGTTTATGTACAACTGATATTTTGTTTCGGATATATTAATTGTGAGGTAACCGGCGACACTAGCAGACCTACTGGGGTACCGTCCCAAGCAGACGAAAAGTCGCACAAGGCCGTCGAAGTGAAGCATCAGTCCTCTGACTTCGAATTTTTATGAGGACCGACGAAAAGTTTCTTCCCCATACTATTAATGAAGTGCGTGGCGTTCATTTTTTTCCTTATTTTGCTTATAATCAAGACCTATTGTGACAGCATATCACTCTAATATACGTCGTGTTGATCCGAACCCCTCTTCTTCCTGAGCAATTACCGGACAACCGTCTGTTACACCAGGTTAAGGCGTGAGTAGGGTCAGCTTTGCCTTTCTTTAAGGTTAACGTCTCCCGATGACCCATTTAGATTATTCCCAGAGTGCTGTCGTGAATGAGCTGTAACAAGCTATGACTCAGTTGAAATACCAACTGACACATAGGGACAATATTGAGAGCTACAAAATGACTATGTATTTGCTGTTACATTGCTTTCTCCAAAATTTTCGTAGATCCCAAATTTAGTTAGTTTTTGAACAAATATTTTAAACGCAAAATTCCAAAGGAATCCACGTTGAGGAAAAAAATATTTAACAAATGTTACGATTTGTTAAGTTACATGTTTTGAGGAAATAGCAATTATTTGAATTATCCATTTCCTTTCATAGCAAATACAAAAAAAAATCGAAATTATATAAGTGAAAGTAATATTTGGATTTCAGTTGATGAAATAACTGATGAATGGGGAAATTATGTAGCAAATATGGCTGTTGGAACACATAAAGCAAGTGAATTTTTCAAACCGTATCTTCTTAGGAGTACATGAAAAGTTTTAAAGAGGACTAATTCTAACACCGCAGGAAGATTTGTTAAGGATTAGTTGCGTAACTTCATGTATTTAATATTTATCATTTTTCTTTAAGTTTTGAATAAAAATATTATTTTATTTAGCGGTTCTATAGCATACGAGAAGTAATGAACAAGTTAAAATCTATACACGAATGGAGTCGCTTACATGTTAAAAATTCGCAAAAATTTACAAGTGCTTTATCCAGATTTGCTTGCACACGAGTTAATTTTAGTCTTAGGAATAGTGAGGTATGGATACTCCACAGGTAACCAATTAATATACAACACTGACGAAAAGTATTTTTGGAAGCACTACTACGTAAAGAAGCGTACCGAGAAAAAGTTCCACCAGAAACGAATATAAAGCGAAGGGCCATTTGGATTGAAACAGCAAATTTCTACCAAGAAAATTTTACTGCCATAGGTACAAGATGTAGGTTCCGTTACATTTATATGGAAATTGTGGTAATGCGTTTTTCATTGGGTTTAGGTGGGTGATAGTTTATTCAGTTCAGTATCAGGAGCAATAAAAATGCACAAAGTCATGTAATAACAATATAGTACAAAGTGAATTAGCTCACAATGCCATTCACTTTACAATACTGGTCCAGAAAATTAAAGCACTGGAATCAACAGGTGAAACCCTAGTAAATAATCTGTAAAAGATTTTACTTCGAACTTCCCCGGCAATTTTAAAATCACAGAAAACTAAGAGTGAAAATATCTTAACGTTCCTAATAATACTGAAAGATTAAAGAAAAGACATGGTAATGCGAATTACATTAATTTTCAAATAAAAACACACCGGCATTTTAACGCTTGCACGTTCGTCGCAGGGGAGCACGCTAGAACCTTCAAATCTCTGTATGCAGCAGCATTAGGCATCACGTAATTATTTATTGCCCCCTTTTGTTTCGTTTACAGTCACCCTATTCGTCAATGATACAGTATGAGTTATGTTCAAAAAATTACTTTTATTTATTGCTTAGTTAACGCAAAAATGAAGAAGGTTTTATGATTTTAAAGTGCTTACCCTGTATACGGTGGGTACAAAATATGCCCTTATTGATAAGGGCAAAAGCCTCAGCTTTGTGCAATATATTACTTTTATTTAAGTAATAGTCCTTGAGTTAAAGCCAAAATAGGAAGAGTTTATTTTTTTATTGGGCTCACCCTATATATATTTAAAGACATTTGTCTAGGTTCCATGCCAAGGAACCATAACTATAATCCGCATGCAAAATATTATCTTCCTCCAAAAAATAGTTTTTGAGTTAAACCAGCAACAGACAGACAAACAGAAAGACAGTTAAACACACGGAATAGAGAAAACCTGTTTTTCAGCATCTATGGACCCCTTTAATGACGGAAGTAGAAATTAGGAACAACAGCAAACATTCAGAAATGTCTTGAAAGGGCTTCAAGCGAAGTTGCTAAAAAGCGTATAATAAACTCGAAGCGAATTTAACAAAACATCCTGCATTTTTGGTTTTATCCAAAATATAAGTTCCAAATGGCTCTGGTGCATTCATCTGCACCTTAGATGTAGAAAATTCGTCACAGTATAAATATGCACATTCTACAATGGGTATCGAACGAGCGTTTTCGCGAATTATTTTGTCTGACAGGCGCCAAATTGTACTGCAGGAAATGTAGAAAGGTATCTTGTTTGCCATTTTGATAAACGATAACTGTCTAGTATTTTTTTCTGCTCGATAATAATATTAATTTTGTGTACCTATTTTGATATTTTAAGCATATTTTGCATATTTATACGCATATTTTGCTGTTTAGGTTCATATCTAGCATGCACATTTAGACTCTTTTAGTGCATATAACTCCTGCCTTTACTGATAAGCACCGAGTAAAAATTATTTTTTGAGTGTAAACAAGTGTAGCAACTGTTTGTATGGATTAGGAAAAGAAACAAAATAAAGTTGCCGAACGATTTCAAGGAACCCACTCAATTACTGTTAATCAGAAGCACATCAACAAACAAGTTTTTGTTGCATAATTAGCTAAATATTGATGTCAAGTTCACGATAAGCTGTTTGATCTTCGACCTAGCCGTTTCCAATTTTAGTTGTGTTAACAGTGTCGGAGAATCCACACCGTTTGATGGATTATATAATTTCAGTTATCTAGGAACTACATAATTTAGAATCATGGCGTTTGAGCGATCATTCAGAAACATAGCAATAGTAATTTTTCTATGTGCATTAAATTTATGTGATTGTGAAGTTTTCCGCCTTCCGCAAAATGTAAAACCCATCAGATACACGTTGACGATAGAGCCCCATTTAGAACCCAATGTGACACCTGTTCCGTATGAAGGCAGTGTTGTGATAGAGCTCAAAGCTACCGATGATACTAGAAACATAAGCATCCACAAGAGAGCACTTGAGATAAAAAAAGACAGTATTCAAGTTGTCAGTACGAGTGGGGTGAAAATAAAAGTTGTCGGAGCTGAAAGTGGAGATCATGAAACTTATTCGATTTTCTTAGAGAGCAGTCTGGTTAAAGGAAAACAATACAATCTAACTATTGGAAAGTTTACTAATAATCTTGGATATCGCAATGTCGGTTTCTATTTGGCGAAATACAGGGACAAGGATGATATTCAAAAGTAAGTTTTTAAAATATGACAATTAGTCCAGTCGTTGAAGGTTTTCCGCTCAGAATTCTTTGAACCTTGACCCATTGACGTGAAATTTGGTGAGTGGTTAGGAGATGGCTCAAGGAGCAAAAGTGACAGCGCCGAGGTGCGCTTTTACCCTGAGAGTGGATGCCACCTCTTCTCGGGGGTGGAAATGTGTTCACTCAAAATAACCGGAAATAGATAGAGGGATAAATTATAAGTAAAAAATGTTCTATATAGTTTTTTCGATAGATCGATATTTTTCGAGATATTCACGATTGAAGACTTCGATTTTTTGTTAGAAAAATGTATGTTTTTAGACGGTTTTTCGTGAATAAGTCGAAAACTTCGCGTTTTATCAAATAAGTTGTAATAACCAAAAATGAAGCTTATAAAACAGGAAAGAGATTGGTTTTTTCATGAATGCTCTAGATCCAAAATAAAAGAAGTTATGGTTCGTTGAAAAAGATTTTTTTTACAACAACTTGGTGCGAAGTAATCAATGTTAATTAACTAAAAACCGATGCATTTTTCGGAAAAAACTTATAGAACATTTTTTGTAGTGATTGAAAAGTCCTTTAAAATGGGCACTGTTAAAAGTCGATTGCATTATAACTAAGCGAGTTACGATGCGTATTTTTCGAAAAAAATATGATGAAAATGGAAAACTTATTGTTCAAATTTCTTAAAAAAATACGTTATTTTGAAAATACTTAAAACTAAAGAAAAAAACGTAAAAAATAATGTAGCACAAAAATGTGGATTTTTTCTTAACGAACATATTAGTTTTTTGTTTATTTCTGTAGGAAAAAAAAATAACGGAGATATAAATGTTAGAAGTTTGCATTATAGTGCTCGCACCCCCCCCCCCCCGAGCCCTTCAACCTTTTACTTTTTGAATATGCAAAGTCTGAGCGTGTCGAAAAACTTTTGGATTACATGAGTAATACTAAAATAAAGTAATTTGTGAAGGGTTAATGGTCAATATCAATTCTGTTGGAATGGCTGAGGCTTTAGCGCTCATTTTATTTTTAATTCGAGTGGCCCACCGTTTTTGCAACGTAACTGGCTTAGTTATAATGCAATCGACTTTTAGCAGTGCTCATTTTAAAGGTCTTTCCAATCACTACAAAAAATGTTCTATAAGTTTTTCCCGAAAAATGCATCGGTTTTTCCTTAATTAACGTTGATTACTTCGAACAAAGTTGTTGCAAAAAAAAATCTTCAACGAGCCATAACTTCTTTTATTTAGGACTTACAGCATTCATAAAACAACCAATCCCTTTGCTGTTTTCTAAGCTTCATTTTTGGTGATTACAACTTATTTGATGGAACGCGAAGTTTTCGACTTAGTCGCGAAAAACCGTCCAAAAACATGCATTTTTATAACAAAAAATCGAAGTCTTCAATCGCGAATAGCTCGAAAAATATCGATCTATCGAAAAAACTATATAGAACATTTTTTACTGAGAATTTGTCCCTCTATCCATTTCCGGTGTTATTTTGAGTGAACAATTTTCACCCCCGAGAAGGGGTGGCATCCACTCTTAGGGTAAAAGCGCACATAGGCGCTATGTCACTTTTGTTCCTTGAGCCATCCCCTAACCACTCACCAAATTTCATGTTAATCGGTCAAGGTTCAAAGAATTCTGAGGTAATAGCATATTTTTACCTTCAACGACTGGACTAAATATTCTTGTCCTCATTCGATATCTATCTAAAGGTAAGCAAAGTCAATATGAGTATTAATTTTCTCCTTGCAGACGCCTTGCTGTAACTGATTTCGAACCAACTGACGCCAGAATGGCATTTCCATGTTTTGATGAGCCTGGCATAAAAGCCACATTTATCATCAACATAATAAGGACGGCTACTTACAATTCGGTATCGAATGAACAACTGGAAAGCACAACGTAAGTAAGAAAGTGTTCCACTCGCTTTAATTATATGATTCACCTATTAATAATTGTAGAGACCTAGGTGATGGTAGATTTCGAGATACTTTTAAGGAAACTCCTCCTATGCCAGCCTATGTCGTCGCCTTTGTTGTTTCCGAACACAAACACACAGATAAAGTAGAAAGACATAGAATTTTTGGACGGCCAGATGATGTGGACAGCAATGGAGGTTTCAAATACGCTTTGGAGATATCCGTAAAAATTTTGCGGACTCTTGAAGAATATACCGGGATTAAATTTGCCATGAGTAAAATGGATCAGCTTGCTGTACCAGATTTATATTTCAAAGATGAAGCTATGGAGAATTGGGGTTTGGTTATTTATGGGTAAGAAGAGCGTGTCCCTTTTTGAAACTTTTCTTTGGCGTTTCCTCCATTATTTCTGATTTCACGTGCTGCGAATACATTTTTTATTAAAATTTTTTAGCGAGTCGCATCTTTTGTGTACTAATGACTCAGCTGCTGAGGATCTAAAAAGGTGCACGAGCTACATTGCTCACGAGTTTGCACATCAGTGGTTCGGAAATCTAGTTACACCTTCATGGTGGGACTTTACTTGGCTAAGCGAATCCTTTGCTGCATATTTTCAATATTACATCACCGCCTTGGTAAGTTCTTTAAGTCTACTTTAAACACACTGTTAATTTTTCTACAGATATTTTAATATAAGAAAACGTGAGGTCCATTAATAAGCATTGCGTGCGTTTTAGGTGCAACCTTCTTGGAGATTTATGGACTTAATAACAATTGATAACATGCACCTCTCATTTTATCTCGAGGAGCGTTATTCATCTCCACTGAATTTTGTTACACAGAAATCCGGAGAATTTCCACCCTTGCACGTTTTGTATGGGAAAGGTAAAATGCACATTTTATTTACTTTTTCCAAGATAGTAATAATTTCCATGTACTCTTCAGGAAGTTCTCTTATAAGGATGATGGAACACGTCATTACTCCTGAAGTATTTAGAAAAGGGCTCCAAATTTACCTTGAAGAGAAGTACTTCTTGTAGTGTTTTGTAATAGTTAGGTTTTACAACTACCTGTATTTGTAGCAAGTTCAGCTCTGCAGAACCATCTAACCTGTACAGTGCTTTGCAAAAATCAGTAGATGAAGCAGGGATTCACGATTTGTTAGAAGGAAGAACAGTTGCTGAGATAATGAGCACTTGGGATTCAGTTAGGGGTTTTCCCATAGTAACTGTTACAAGGAATTACACTACTGGAAGTGTTACATTCGAACAGGCAAACACTAATAATATTCTTTAAATAATTCTCGAGTATACAATATTCTATAATCTTGACTAGTTTAATTTTTTCAGAGCTACCGCTTTCAACACAACTTTCATGATCACCAAAGTTACATTCCACTAAATTACATGTTTCAATCTAGTGATTCACGAGATTTCTCCAAAACTACGGCGAATGTATGGTTGGCCGGAAAGAACTTGACCTTGAATGAAAAGTTTCCAACTGATGGCTGGCTTATAGTAAACAAGCAGCAAATAGGTGAGTCGCTCGGGCACCCAGAGATTTATCGGTTTATCAATGGACTAAGTTGCTAAGAGCTGTTGGAGGGTGCTGTTGTCGTTAATGGCGTTCCACCGGACTTCAATCGGTTATGTCAGTAGTAGGCTTTCGCATTCAGTAAAAACTCGAATACGTTCGTGGGCCTGCTCTGCACTCAGAGCTGGGCAAAATACTTTTAAAAAGTATTTAAACACTAAATACTAAATACTTTTTGACACTTGAATGTATTTTAATATTAAATAATTTTTTTGAACAAACAGTAGTTAAATAATAAACACCTATAGTATTTTAATACTTTTAATAGTTAAATACTTTTCTAAACGTATTTAAATATTTTAAAAGTATTTAAATACTTTAAAGGTATTTAAATATTTCTTAAGTATTTAAATATTTTAAAAATATTTAAAATACTTCTTGAGTATTTAGATATCCCTAAAATGTAAAAAGACTTGCGAAATATTTAAATAGTAACACAACATGTGTATACCAGTTAACCAGTCTTTCAAAATTAAATTTAAAATTCTAAATTTCCTTATATTCTATTATTAAGCCAAAGAATAAAGATGACATAGCTTAAACTATTGTATATGAATTATGAAAAACTCCAAAGCAAACAATATATTGGTTTCCGGTGTTTTATGGATATTTCGGCAAAGAACATCTTAAAGTCCATAAAATATTTTATTCATAAAATTGCGTATATTGAATATGAACTACTAATAGTACTATAAATATAGGTATACTTACTGTAATAGTAATTCATGTTTACCACAAATCACGACACAGGTACAGAGGAAACACCACTATTTGTTCCGCGCTGCCAAAACATGGAATATCGAAATAATCGAATGGCAGAGGTGCACCGTCTCCGTCACTCCGTCAAACCGGCTTTTTATGCATCTTGCTCAGTCCCACAATTGCCTGGTGGTTTCTGTCTCGCTCTAGCACGGGTGGTTGTTTACCTGAAGCACTACACGTGTTCGCGTTTCAAGTAAAAACTTGGGATTTTGATAAACGTTGAAACTATGTTAAAATTATTTACTAGTTATAAATACATTTGAAGAAATAAAAAGGAGCTAAATACTCTGAAAGTATTTAAATACTCTCAAAGTATTTAAATACTCTCAAAGTATTTAAATACTCTGAAAATATTTAAATACTCTGAAAGTATTTAAATACTGTAAAACTGCTTAAATATCCTAAAAATATGTAAATAATGCCAAAATTGTATTTAAATACTAAATACTTGGCAAAGTATTTGCACCTAGAGATACAAATACCGTACATTAAAAAGTATTTAAATAATTAGTATTTAAATACTACAAAGTATTTAAATTAAAAAAAAGTATTTACAAATACAAATACTGCCAGCTCTGTCTGCACTAGGTCGGTTCTAGCGTTTCTGTAGCTCAGATGAACTGTCGCATCAGATTGGGTGTTTTCCTCTTTTCTACTGCTGTAGGTAAACTTCTAGCCGCCCTCAAACCTCGCGGCTTCAAACTTCAACCATGTTCTGAACAAGAACTGTATTATATTCCAATTATGTTTTAGCTGCATAAATTGTGCATTTTAATTAGGTTCCTGCACGTTACTCAATTTACCATCTTAACTAAAATAACTATATCTTTTCGGATTAAGCATCAGTGGGGTGTTTATGTAGAGGCTTGTCTAGCGGACACTATTTTTAAGCACTCCCCATAAGGAAAGCCTAGATAAACTCGAATAAGTCGGTCAATACAAATTTCACCGGAAGTGATGCCAGTCATATCATTGAGCGAGCATATCCGACTCAGTGGCTCCCATTGTTCATAAGTTCCAGTCGAACTGTATTTAAGTAGACGCACCGAAGTAGAACAGTGGGGACTATAGCGGCCATTTTGGATTGGAACATGGCGGCCATCTTGTTTAAACGGATCAATTAAAAGTCAATTAAACCGCGAATTAAATCCGCGGATTGATCTAATTAATTTCGCAGTCTGATCTAATTAATCACATATGAAGTTTGATATGTAATTTACATATGTGCTACTAATTAAATTACGCATTAGCTTCCGATTAAATTACGCATTAGATTTTTAATTTGCTTCTGGAATTACGCGGCGGCCATCTTGGTTTTGTGGCGGGAATATTTGAATTTTAAATTTTTTCAGATTTTTTTTCTAAGTTTAATTTTTTTATTTTAAACTTCCCGGGGTGTCGGCCATCTTGGTTTTCTGCGCGCGCACTTCTCACGGCTGTCGTTTTTAATTTTGAATTTTCGCGGAAATATTTGAATTTCAAACTGCTAAATCTTCCGTCTCCCTCATCGAAGCTGCTCTCTTTCTCTCTCTCATGCACGGAGGCCATTTTAATTTTGCGCGAATATTTGAATTTTAAATTTTTTCAGATTTTTTTTCTAAGTCCCTGTTTTGGTAGATTTATCTCTCTCTCTCTCTCTCTTTTGCTCTGGTTGTCTCTCTCTTGCAGTCACAGGATGGATGTTTAATTTAAAAAAATCTCTGGCGGACTTGGATTTGAACCCTCTACGTTTGCATACACATTGGGCTTACATCGATCGATGCCGCTAGACCACGGAGCGCTACGGGATTTAAAGGGTTTGAACAAAACGTCATTTCACAGCTCTGCCGTCACGCTGCCAGAATTTAAAACAATCTATTTTTTGAGAAATATGATTTATAAGAACGGGAATGTATAGCTTATTGTGTTTAAAGGTAGATACAATTTAAAAAAAATTAGATTTGTAACAGCTTATTAATTATTTTATAATTTGTGCCTGCTATATGGCTGGATTAACGAGATTCTCATTGTCACTACCTACTATAGGAAATTTCCGTCTAAGTTCCCTTTTTAAAACAGGTCGGTGCCTGTGTTTTGTTTGGTTTTAAAGGTTTGAACATTGTACCACTTAGCTGTTCTGACATTACACTTCCATATTCATATTATAAATAAATTTTAAATGTTATTTTCGACTGAGTTTTAGCCGCTTATAAATTACAACAGCTAGTTTAAAAATTAAATGGGCGATAAGAGGTAAAGGCAGATAGTAATATAAAACGAGTTATAAATGTTATTTTAGTATATTTCTGAAATACTGATAATACGTATTGCTTGAATAAGAAAGAGATAACCATAAAATGCGTAATTATTCGCAATGGTTTTTGCCCCGGGCGCGTTTTCAGTTAACTTGATTGTTCGCACAGACAATGGAATTTGCTATGATATCACCGAATCTGCAGGGGTCATCTTGTCTACGCTCATCTCGTCCGCATTTATTTAATTTAAAAAAAAAGCTTTTTGCGTTGGCCCAAGTCGGATTTGAACCCTAGCCACATGTGAATAATTATTTTAAATCGCGAAAAGTGTTGAGTAAATAAATGCAACGTATTATAAATACGTAAAACTTTTAGTTATTGTGCGTTTATAAGATGAGTCTTTTGACAAAGTAGAAGAATCAAACTGTGCTATTGTAAATGTACAGATTTTTCACGGTCAATTTGTATATAACAACTTAATGTAAATTGGTAATTTAGAACATTTTAACGAAAACAGCGACTTCTTTCGGAATAAACTGTTTCTTCTCACCACGGAACCCTATTTTATAAGTAAACGTCTGAAATTGTGTCATTATATCGATAAAAACTGCATTTTAGTTAAAAAAATTCCAGTATAAATGCAAACGGACGAAAATAAGAACGCAATTGACCACAAATTAACATAAATTTGAATAAAACAGAGAATTTCGTTGAAAAATGTTCTGTTTTAGTTTTAAAAACTCCAGTATAAATGCAAACGAACGAAAATAAAAACGCAATTGGCCACAAAGTAACATAATTTTGAATAAAAACACACAATTTTGTTGAAAAAATGTTCTGTTTCACTTAAAATTTTACAAAACTGACATCATGTCACTTGAAATTATACAAAAAAAAAAGAAATTTTTATCCAATAACCGATAAAAAATACGCCATCTCACATTATTTCACTTAAAAAATGATCACAATTCGTTTTATAAATCGTTTTGTAAGACGAAAATGATGTAAAAACAGTTTAAGAGTTATTTCTAAGCATAATTTTGCAAATGTTTTACACTTTTTCTCTAACTTGTTGCAGTTTTAGTAAGATTTGAATAAAAAACAGCAATTTCTGCAGCAGTTTTAGTAAGATTTGAATAAAAACACACAATTTTGTTGAAAAAATGTTCTGTTTCACTTAAAATTTTACAAAACTGACATCATGTCACTTGAAATTATACAAAAAAACGACATTTTTATCCAATAAGCGATAAAAAATACACCATCTTACATTATTTCACTTAAAAAATGATCACAATTCGTTTTATAAATCGTTTTGTAAGACGAAAATGATGTAAAAACAGTTTAAGAGTTATTTCTAAGCATAATTTGGAAATGTTTTACACTTTTTCTTTAACTTGTTGCCGTTTTAGCAAGATTTGAATAAAAAAACAGCAATTTCTGCAGCAGTTTTAGTAAGATTTGAATAAAAACACACAATTTCGCTGAAAAATGTGTTGGTCCACATCATCTCACATAAATTTTTACAAAAAACTGACATCGTGTCACTGGAAATTATACAAAAAACGACATTTTTTACTCAACATACGCCGAAAATTGAACAAAAATCACTCAATTACACTACATCTCACATAAATTTTTACAAAATCGCCATCATGTTACATAAACTATGCATAATTTTGCAAACGTTTAACAAATAAACCATAATTTTTTAAAGTACATCGCACAATTATGAAATCGTAGCTCAATTTATATGAATTTTCGACACTTTGTATGTGTAAAATAGCTTCAAATACTAATACTTGTATAAAAACACGCAATTTCCAAAGCATTTCGTTTAAAATTTTTGAAAATCGACATCGTGTCCCATGAAAATTTATAAAAATCGGCATCTTGTCACATTAAATTCTGCAAAAACGACAAAAAACAATATTTTTATACAACTTTCATTGAAAAATAGTAAAATTTTACGAATATACGTCTGTGTTGACGACAAATTAAAATAAATTTGAATAAAAGCGCGCAAAAATTACGAAAATACGTATGTGTTGACCCGCAAAGTAACAAAAATTTTAATAAAAACACGCAATTTCACTGAAAAATCTACTACCACCTACATTTCGATAAACAAAACTTCAGTTATGTGGGCTCCTATACTAATATTTTAGCTTTAGATTTTGTAATTATTGCAGATTCGGGAAAAAAACAAAAGCAGAGTAGAAATAAAAAACACAAACACTTTGTAATAAACAAATATATTGTTCTTATTTCGTATAATACTTAATAATATTAATATAAATGTACAGCTGAATGTCTTATTTTCTAAAAATTCGCTAGCAATTACAAAACTGTAGTTTGAGGTGCACAACATTTCAAATTAAAAAGGCTGCAAGTAATAAAATCAGAATTTCATTGTGTCATTTTAAAGTTTAAGATGCACCCAATCTAGAACTCCCTTCGTTTTTGGTGTTGATGACATCTGCCTTAGAGGCGTTTTTCTAACGGCCCTTTTTTGGAGGCGTTTCCTTATCGGCCTTCTTCTGACTGAACCTTTTTGATGTGGACTTGGATAAATAGCTGGTGTTTTTAATTTATATTCTAAATCGGGCTCGCAGTTATCAGTTTCCATTTCGGTTTTTCCTGTAGTACCAGTCGGGGTTGGCTTCTTTTGCTGTTTAGGTTTAGCTAGCAGCACATTAGCAACGTTAAGGTCTTTGATGTAAGCAGCAAACTGTAGGCGTCCGGGTGGATTAATAGTTTTTCGAGGCCGCAGGGTGTCGTGAACTAAATCGACTATGTTAGACGCCGGTAAAGTTTAACCCTTTATAGTAACGGTACCCTTGTGATCCCAGCTCACATCGCTTGAGGCACTCAAAATGCGTAGGAAAACTTCAGCTTTTTTCTTAAAAGTTTTGGGAAGTGTAGATAAAATAACGGCATTTGATAGGCTGTCACTGGTTGTTTCAATAGGTATTTTGATTGGCTGCCGCGCCTGGTTTGTGAAATGAAGGTACCTTTGTAAAACCTGATTGTACTGGATCCATTTATCGTGATCAGTTAATTTGGACTTTAAAACTTTTTGCATTTCGTCATCAAGCTGTGATAATATATTTTTCTCCGCATCATCGCCAGACTTAAGACGTTGGACAAATTCCGGCGATACAATCAACATCTTCCGCTCTTTGTTCATTTTAGTCGAAAAGGAGCTCAGTCGTTTGTTCTGGTAGAGCCGTCGTGAATAAACTAGCTTAAAATCAAGACTTTCATAATAAATATATAAAAAAATATGACAGGTACGGGAATCAAACCCGCATTCTCTATCGGGATCAGAGCTTGAATCTGACGCTTTAACCATTCGGCCAACCTGCCTCCCCTGTATAAACGAGCACTCTCTGCATAATTAAGAAAACATATAGTTTAAAAGCCTTCTACATGCAATTTCATACAATATTTCATATAAATTAAGCCATGTACAAATTTCTAAATCGGTTTTGATATATATTTTATCGAAAGACTTGACCCTCAGCTGCCGTTTTATTATTTGTCGTGATGCGGCATCGTTGAATTTACAAGAGCCAACCTGTCTGCTGTGTGACGTATGCAATGTGTCCATCCCTTTTTATTTGAAAATTCTATAAAACCAGAGGCCCGACTGCTGCCGCACTAACACGTTTTAAACCATTGTACTCTGTTACCTGAATGCAAAACGTTTTAAAGTCCAAATTAACTGATCACGATAAATGGATCCAGTACAATCAGGTTTTACAACGATCCCTTCATTTCACAAATAAGGCGCGGCAGCCAATCAAAATACCTATTGAAACAACCAGTGACAGCCTATCAAATGCCGTTATTTTATCTACACTTCCCAAAACTTTTAAGAAAAAAGCTGAAGTTTTCCTACGCATTTTGAGTGCCTCAAGCGATGTGAGCTGGGATCACAAGGGTACCGTTACTATAAAGGGTGAAATTTTACCGGCGTCTAACATAGTCGATTTAGTTCACGACACTCTGCGGCCTCGAAAAACTATTAATCCACCCGGACGCCTACAGTTTGCTGCTTACATCAAAGACCTTAACGTTGCTAATGTGCTGCTAGCTAAACCTAAACAGCAAAAGAAGCCAACCCCGACTGGTACTACAGGAAAAACCAAAATGGAAACTGATAACTGCGAGCCCGATTTAGAATATAATAATAATAATAAGTTTTATTCCCAAAATAATATTGTACATTAATTACTAACATTATACACACACACATTTGGAAAAGCGAAGGTATTCAGGTGGCTTTTTCTAAAAGCAGAAAAAGCCACTGCTCTACCATACCTCCGCTAACAAAAAAAAAACTAAGTTATATGGATATATACACATGTAGTTGTTGTGGGTTTACAAATACAACGAAAGCAGAAAATTATAGCTACTGACACTCGCAAATTTGATATATTTTTAAAAAAACTACTTTTAGTCTACTTAGAACTAAGCCATTCTTTCATTCGTGATCTAAAAACAGATACCAAGACAGTTTTAAAACATTTTGGTACAGAATTATACACTTTGTAAATGTTGTGAGTAAATGACCTTTCAAAAAACTTTGTTTTATGAGCTGGTAGTACAATCAGACCCCTAAATCTTAAGTTCAAATTATGAATATCTGTACGAAAACGTATTTTTTGAGTAAGATATGGAGGAGAGTTCTTTAGAATCACCCTATGATAAAAAACAGAAGCGTGCAGTAAGCGTCTTTTTTCCATGTTGAGCCAATTGGTTTCTTTTAATTTTGGTGAGATGTGTTGCCTACGCTTAACACCATATATGAGTCTTAAACAAGAATTCTGAACAACTTGGATTTTCCGAGCTGTGTTGCTGTCAATGCAAGGGCCATAGAGAACATCACAGTAATTAAAATGGGAGAGAACTAATGCCTCACAAATAATAGTTTTAATTTCCTTGTTTAAAACTCGTCTATGGTTATATAACAACTTCAGGTTACCATAGGCTTTTCTAATGCAAGAATTGACATGTTCTCGAAATCGAAGATTTTGATCAAAAATCACCCCCAAACTCCTGGCAGTTTCAGAGACAGGCAACGGTACATTATTTATCCGAACAACGAAGTCCTGCAGCAATATGTCTCTTGAAGGTCCAGATCCAAAGTACATAACTACAGATTTAGCTGGATTAACTCGAAGGCAATGTAAAGCTGCAAACTCCATTAGCTTACTCAGCTCTTCATTAATTAATATTGATGCATTTAAACGATCTTTTATATCAAAAGATAGGTATATCTGCGTGTCGTCAGCATACTGATGATAAGAGCAGTGGGATAGCCTGTTACACAAAGTTGATGAATAAATTACATAAAGTAATAGACCCAATATTGATCCCTGAGGCACGCCTCGCGCAACAGTTTTTAAATCAGACGTTTTATTTTCTAAAACAACTCTCTATTAGTGAGATGGCCGAATGATTAAACCCGAAGCTATGCAAAATCGCAAGCATCAGAGAGTGGTTGATGGTATCGAAAGCCTTGGAAAAGTCGAGCAGTACTAATGCCGTCACTTTTCCTTCATCCGTTGCCCGTATAATATCATCAGACACATTAAGCAGCGCTGACATGCAACTGTAGTTTGATCTAAATCCCGATTGTAGTGATGGAAAAAGCTGATTATCATCTACGAAAGTTCTAATTTGATAATCCATAATCTTTTCCAAGACTTTCGACAACACTGGCAAAATACTAATCGGTCTCAAATCTTTAACCTCTTTGGGAGAAGTTACTTTAGCTAAAGGCAGTATTCTTGCAATCTTCCACTGCTCGGGAAATATACATTCCGAAAGGCAACTATTAATAATATGAGTAATATATGGAGCTATACAGGGACAACAAAGATTGATCATTAGCAAATTGATATTATCAGACCCAATAGCATTAGATTTAATTGTTCTCAAATATTTAATTACATCAGTTTCGGACACTAAAGTAAATTTAAATTTGGAGGAGACATCAGATCTTACTTGAGCATAAAGCTGCAAGATTTCAGGATCTACGTCACCAAACTGCTGCGTAGAATCAATAAAAAAATTATTAATAATATTAACATCTTTAAGGTGTAGTGGAATTTTGTTTGACTTTTTGTTAGCAAGATCCGTACATTGCTTCAAATCCCTCCAGAAATCTTTAACATTACGTTGGGCAAATGTATGGTTAAGATAAGCTTTCTTTTCATTCCTGATAGATAATGTCACTAAGTTACGCAAGGATTTGTAGTATTCCCAATGAACAGGATTTTTGGTTTTTTTAAAGCGTTTTAAAGCTTTATCTCTTATAGTCATCATGAACTTAATATTATCCGTTAACCAGGATGCTTTAGGTTTCCGAAAGATTGAAGTCTTTAAAGGAGCTACGATATTAAAAATTGAAAGAATGCTATTATTTAAAAACTGTACTTTATCATTAACGTCATCAAAATAAAGTATATTATTCCATGGTACTTGTGTTAATAATTGCTGAAAAAGTATGTGGTTAAAGTTATTAAAATTTCTAAAAGTATGAATTAATGGTAAATTATTAATAGTCTCAGTTTGTAAGCAGCAGAAGACGAGTTCATGGTCCGAATACGGATATAAATTTTTTGTACCAGAAGTACTAACTATGCCGGAATTAGTGGTGAGTATATGATCAAGCAAAGCTGCAGTAGAGAGTGTTTGAAGTTCGATGTTATGTTTAATAAACCGTCATCGCTGATTCTCATCTTTAGGCTATGTGTCGATCTAGCTTGTTTAGGTTAGTTGCAGCCTTTGATTGTGTGTATTATATGCATCATTACATGAGTTGGCCTGTCTCTGGTGATGTTCACCGGTCGTTGCCTGGTGTCGGTGATGAGTTCGCCTGCCATAAATACCTACAAAATTTGCTTAGGTGATGCGTTAGCGTACAACGGAATTCAACCCATTGGCTAATGGGTGCTAACTTTTACTTTAAAACATACATTTCATAAAATGCTACAGCCTATTAGGGATTATTATAATCCATAGGCAATACATGAAAAATAATCATAAGAGGATGCATTTCTAAAACTGCCTGAATTTGCTAGACATTATATAAAATGCTTAGTCGCATTATATAAAATCACTGAATTACACAAGTTGCCTGTAACATAAACATTTGATAAATTAAAAATGAAACCATTCGTTCAGTTCTGTGTATACCATAAATAACACATTTACAAGGGTAAGGTAATAAAAATCGCCAATACAGATGAATATATTGTCTTTGGATTTTGTGTTATTCGCACATGCGGCATATCAGAGACATGAGTTTTATAAGTAACGTAAGGATTTGTATATAGAAAGTAGGTTGAAAATGTAAGCATGGACATGTACACATATGTTCATTTGTTTCCTTAAAGTTCCATATTACGGCGTTTCAAGAAATTTACTAGTGATTTACATTTTACTGATAGAACGTAGATGGTTGCAATAAACTATTTTAATTCTAATCTTCATTACCTTACGTCGGGTGTGCTGCAGGGCTCCCATCTAGGACCAATGTCGGTTGTGGTTTATTATTAATACTCATGTCATCAACAATTTTAAGTTGGATTGATAACTTTGGAAAATCGTAGCAAATTTAACGATATTACTGCCCGTTATACGATTTTAAATACGTAAAATTTTCCGTTCTTAATTTTAGTTATGAATTTTAATGTACCTCAGTGTAATACCAGGCGTTTTCAAATGTTCAAACCGAAATTTACTAGCACCAATGTTATTTTATTTTCTCAGTTTTGAATATTTTGTGAACGTATTTTCCTAAATTCAACAAGCTTATTAGGTAAAGGTATTATTTTGAATTTCTAACCTTTTCCTCTGGCCCGGATAAGTTTAGCTAATTACTTCCTCTTTTCTGGCAGTTCACATAAACTAAAAGTGTGTTACTATTCAAGTAAAATAGACTACGATGCCATGCCTCTGAGTTATACAGGTTGATGCAGGTGCTGGAGAGGTCGTAGAACCTCTCATTGGTGTGACAGGGAGTTGTTATTCTTCCGGTTACTTGTAATGACGATTACATCTTAAGGTTCGTTGCATTCGAAGAATAAGGGTTGTTTACGTAAAAGGTTTTAAGGTGCTATGTTCAAGGGCGCAGTAAGCTGTCGGGAGGTGGGGTTTTGGTTTGAGCCATCAGGTGTATTCCTCGTCGACGGGAACGTTCGAGCAGTCTCTCGCGAAGTTACGGCGGGGTATAAAAAGCAAATTGTGCCCTTGAATACAGCAAGGCAAGAAATCGGATGGTTCAGAAAATTGTACCCCCGAGTGCATGAAGGTAGGGGAGGTTTCAGGAGAGTTTTCAGGAAAAGACGTGGACCCAAAACTCACGAGCAGTCGACTAGTCTGGCGGGCGGCTTTAGACTGTCAAAGCGCCAAGTTGCTCTGGCTGCAGGTGTTGGGGTTAAGCCTCCCTAGGAATTAAAGGTGATGAAGCCGGAGCTGCCTTTCACAAGCTAAGCATCTTGCTTTTACACCTTCTGACTGCCTTTCGGCGGGGTTATGTTCTAGCGAGTTTCTAGTGAAACTGCTCTATGGTGGTTCGCTCGAGACTTTCGCGCAGCGCGGAGCTGTCGCGCTTATCGAAAATACCCCGATTTACAAGTTCAAGCAACGATTGTGACGAAACTGGTCACCGTATAAATTCAAACACGATGATTGTGTTTTAATTTAATTTATGCAAGCGCTAACGGCACAAAACCTGTATAAAATAAAAAAAATAGAGAAATAAAAATATTAAAAACATATTTATTTATTTATTTATTTATTTCGCACTCAGCCAACAGCCGTTAGGCCAATTATAGGCGTCGCTGTGCAGTTATGGGGATTTCCAACCCCACTAACGACTGTCATGATGTTGTTATGACCGCCGGGACCAACTTTTTTCCGTGATAGCCGTACCACGAGGCGCCGATAGATGCAGCCGTGGAACTCCCATCCAAGTTCTGACCAGAGAGAGCGTTGCTTAACTCTGCTGATCGAATGTGGACGCTTGTTCAAGCTACACCACCCAGGACCTATTTATTATTATAAAAGCAGTGAACATCTTAAACTTAGAAAGAAGTTTGTAATTACAATTAATCAACAAAAATAGGTAACGGGGGGTTAGCTTGCTATGTCGGTATATATATATTGGATAACGTTTCGTAAGTTAGGTAAAGCAAGAATAGGTTATATATTTTCAGGAGAGGCCCTGCCTGTGCTAATTTGGATGTAACTATTACTATTAATTGGACTACTAATATGTCATTGTAGAGTAGCCGATGTCCTTTGTTGAGTGATGAAAGTATATTAGTGTATATGATCGAGAATTAATCGCATGCTGACCAGTTACAAACATCCTAAAACGATTTTCATGGTTGAAGTACCAAAGCGCTAATTCTTAACATTTTAGATAGGTGTCCAAATATGTATTCAATGTATTTACGTCCACAAATTCGAAAAAATATAAATATTACGGTTACTTGCAATTAGTTCAATTTCAATCTAAAAGCATTTAGTCGATATGCCAATATTCCTTAATAACACTTCCAACCACAAGTACCTTATATTGCCCACGGCCGAACGAAAATCACCATTAACGTTTGCAACAGTTTTCTGTTCTAGGTCACCTGCATTTTCAATTCCATTTTCCAATCACTTTCTTTATATTTATTTATTTATTTATATCGCACTCAACCAACGGCCGTTAGGCATCGCTGTGCATTTATGGGGACTTCCAACCCCACTAACGACTGCCATGATGTTGTTATGATTGCCGGGACCAACTATTTCCGTGACAGCTGTATCACGAGGCGCCGAGAGATGCAGCCGTGGAACTCCCATCCAAGTTCTGACCAGAAAAAGCGTTGCTTAACTCTGCTGATCGAACGTGGAAGCTTGTTCAAGCTACACCACCCGGGACCTTGTGTTATCCGTGAAGCGCCTTGACGGCCTTCTTATGGTTCTGTAGCCTTTATGCATTGGTTGCGATTCTATGAGTTTTGTAGTTCATTATCTTTCCGTTATCGTGTATCAGTTTCATTTTAAGTGTAAAACAGCTTATACAGTATCTCATACACCTGCTCTGCGGCTGATACTTTAATTTGGAATAACTCTCAACATTAATCACTGTATTTTCGCTACATTATTTGTATTCCATTTATGTTTATTTTGGTCTCCGCTGCATATGTATAAATATATGGAGTATGTTTTGATTAAACATATCGGGAGGTCAAACTTGAGTATATTTCTAAGTTTAACAAGATAGGCGTGTTTTTCGCTGAATCTCATGCGTCATAGGAATCGCTCTAAAACTGTTAAACCAAGAGCCCTAAGAGACCTCGCAGATAATAGATGAAGAAGTTATGTCAGCTTAAAATATATGAAAAACAATAAAGTCGGTAGCGAAAACGACCTCGTGATAGCGGCAACCAAAAAAGGCCGAAAAATATTTTGGAACAAATAACCCCACTACAATGGTGTAGTGTATATAGTTGAGACTGTTTGAATGTATTTATAGGGCGTACTTCAGGTAATAGGTTCGCAACCGTTCAAGCGTTGTGTGGGTTGGAAATAAATTGATCGCTTTTTTTCGTTTCCCGTGGTACTTGTGGTTCAGACAGCGTTGACGTAAGCCGTGCCTGGAAAGCTTCGAGTCTCTTCTGGAGTTTCTCGTGAGCTTAAATGGTTCGTATCGCTGTGCAATATTGAGGGGCGGGTCTTGAAGTATTTTGCTATTCGATTTATCGATGACAGAATTTGAAAGTCGGTTTTCGTCATTTGACCTAACACTACGTGCTGCGTGGTGGGTGACAAAGTTAAAGTGTTAAAACGTATTCACGTGGTAGATGTCTGGCAATCATTCTTGTCCTTTCTGGATTTTCTCTCTACTTAGGTTTTCGTTTACAGGAGTTCGGGTTTGTTTGTGGTATCGAAGGTTACTGTATGAATTCAGAAGAAATTGCTCTACGTCCAGGACAGTTATTCATTAGAGCAATTTTTGTCCAGCAGCCCTTTCAGCCATTTAGTCAGGCGAGGTCAGGATCTGCGTTGGTTCTTGCTGGAGATCTTTAGGTACCCGAGCCATAGCCCCAGATATACACCACGAGAAGTTTCCTTTTGTGTATCACAAAGTGTAGCCTACTAGTTAAATAATTGCAATTATGACATCAGTACGGAACTTTGGAGGCTTCTCCGCATGTTGTTTAGAAATTCGAGCTTATATCGTTCAAGTTCATTCACTTGTATGTTATTGTATCGAGTGCTTCACCTTTCTACATTTTCATGAAATCAAGGAGCAGCTTCGGTGCTGAGAGGTATGTTTATTACAGGTTAAGAATAACAGCTGTGTTGGTTTATAATTGCTGACTACCTAAAATTCAACCTTTACTTATTTTCAAAAACTATTAGAGCTTCATGCTTTCTTAGCTACGATTGCATGCTACTTTACTATCACAGTAAGTAACATAATTTAATTGTGTGTGAGATATATGCAGGTACCTGAATAAATAGCCCCCGGCTTTAAAGAAACAGGTTGTATTTGGGAAGGTGTAAAACATATTAATTACTGAATGTTGTTTGTTCCAAAGTACACGAACGTAAATATTTAGTTAGCAGTACTGCGTGATCATTTTCGAGTCTTTTACTCAGCAGCTTTATATAGCGATTGATCCTATTTAGTTTTGAGTAAGCAAATCGAAACTTCCATATCATTTATAGGTCAGATATGAGCCATTGCTTGCATGATCTGTGATATTTACCTACTACTTTATGATACTCGTTATACGATTAAGGATTCCCAAGCGTTTGTTTATGGCAGTAATTACATATCGTCATTTATACCCTACTTATTACTACCTCAAAGGTACGAGTTGTTATAATTATATGATCTTCCTTGAAATTTGGGTATCATTCGTTTTTTTTTTGCTACAATTGAGTCACTCAGTGGTTCGTTGCTTCAAGGAATCGGCGTAGAACGTGCCAGTGGAAACCACTTGGCGCCCTCTAATTTAGTTTTCATTAAACTTGAGTTCTCTCTTGCAAACGAACAAGCAGTTATGTTTAGGGTAAGGAGCAAATGACCACCTTCTCATAAAATAATCCTTATTGAAAAATGTATCTCATATAACAACCCTCTCTTGCTTAGAGTTGCAGTCTCCGAAAATGTTTTTAATTCAGTGCACCACCAAACATTTTTGTAAGCTCGATATGTAAGAGGCACAGGGTATAGCGCACATGTTGCAAAAAGCTTTAGGAAGAGATAGTTTGAAAATAAATTTATTAAAACCCAGTTTATGACAATCCTTGTTGGAATGGAAATTTCTATTATTTCATCTTATAATGTACCTACATAATTAGTCTTTGGTAGAATAACTAGATAGTTTTGTTTCTTTTGTGTATTACCATACTGCCGTGAGTTTTTTAAACCTTATGTATATCTTTCCTCCCTACTGTACTTCTTCTTAAGACTTTTACACTCGTATTCTCTTCTACTGCGTTTCTAATTTCCTTCGTGTTCTTTTGCTTCTGTGTTACCCAATTTTCTTAGATATTTTCCTGTTTATTATAGTCCTGCGTACTTCTGTGGTCTTGTGTATCATTGTTCTACTGTATCTCATTAGGGGATTTGTTCTTTGATTCAGCTTCTTTATATTGCTGCAGAGATTTTTTTTATATTGCATCTTCACACTTTTTTTTTATTTCCCAGTATGTTGTCTACTGACATAATGTCATCATATTTCAGAGAGTTTAATATCCCCTCTCTATAAGTATTCATGTTTTCTGGATGACAAAGTGCCACTTTTAGTCCTAAGAAAACAATATACTCTTATCCATTTTCAGTATTTTGAACAGACTTTAAAATATAACAATACATTAAATTGCAAAATCTCTGGTTCACAAAAGTGAAGAAGTTCAGAATTGAGGATTGCTAGAATAAATCTCCCAATTTAATTTGAAAATTTCAGTAATAATCAAGTGTAGAGCACTGACTCAAAAATAAATTTATGGTCTAACAATTTGCTAGTAATTTGATGGCTTTCAAAAAAAAAATGTCTCAAAATATTAATATAATTATTGAAGGGAACATGTTCCAGAGGCGGTTTTATATCCAGTTAATTGTGGTTCATAAATTATTTATTTATTCACGTTTAAAGTTTGTTTTCTTGGAAATTAGACTGCACAGTGTTGCAAACACTAGGAGGTAAACTGAATATTTCCCATTTACATTATGTTAAAACCTCTTATGTATAATGTATATTACGTTGCCATAATTTGGACCTTGTTTGAAAGGCAGCCCCGTCGCGGCGCCCCGAAATATAAAACGGCGAAAGTATAATGCAGCGTTTCGCTGTTGCGTCATTAAAGTTTGCTTTCACATTAGTAATTCAATTCAAATTCTGGGTATTGACATTCAAACTCTGATGGCACTAATGCACTTTTAATTAAATTTGTTCGGAGATATTTTATTCGGTATATGGAGGTTCTAATAACGGCCGTTGTTCGAATGCATTAATCGCAATTGATGGATAATAAAAACCGGTATAAATGAAATGGCCGTATCGATGAGATTTGATTGGAGCATAGGTAACAAAAGGTTCCATGAAAAACTTTGGCATTATCCGGGTCTTTAATGTAAAATTACAAAATTAATCATAACATCCGTTGGGGTTTTAAAAGTTCAGGTACAAAATTGGTTTTGATAACTGGCCAAGGATCGATGTGGTTTTACGTAGGACTGCAAGCTTAGAGTGGCCTTAATTGGGGTCTTCGCATGCTAACATCGGGCTGGTTGGCTTTTAATCCTTATCAGTATGCGAAGGCTGCCAGCCATTCGATATGTGAGTATCTCGATTAGCGTAGAATCAACTCCTTGATTGCCTCATCGGTGCTTTTCTAGCGTTTCGGCGCTTAATTGCGATCAGAAGTTCGTGCTACGTTCATTGCCAGAGTAAATGTTAGTTATGTAATTACAGCAGTTTTTATCAGTCATGAGTGGAAGTTGGTGAAAGGTCAAATGCTAGATCAAAAGTTATCTCTTATATCAGTAAGCTCTGTGTAATTAATACACATCTCACTCCTGTCCATAAAATCTGGTGAAACGAAACATGAAAAAAGCAATATGGAAAATACAGAAAATCCTTGGCCTACTATACAGGCTATTTGGCAATATTCGAGGGATGTATGCAGGACGTGAAAATAAATAATAAAGCTCTTATACATGTATTCCTGAAAATGTGCAGTTTTCGAGTTGGAAGAAACTAATCATATCGTACTGATCTGATGCTATAGTCCGTAATGTAACAGATAAAAAGGAGTTTAAAAAGACAGCCCTGTGCTTAAATCTATCACTGAAAAGGTCTCACTATGAAGTTTAGAGGTGTCACGTGTCAAATAAAAATGGTGCCTCCATATATAAAGATCTAATGGCATGGGATCTGGAGAGAGGGTAGGGCACACAAAAGGTCCTTCCCGGCCTATCCATTTGTTAAAAATGCCGAAGCAGTTTCTGGCTACTAAATCAAAATGAGGCGAGACAGCGTTATGCAAAAATTACATTCGATTGCAAACAAAGACAGGAGCATAATCCAGTAACTCATTCATCAAATCCATAAATTTCTGCCCATAAATTTCAATGAGCAGGGCATTTAGAGTCGCTAGTTATTTGTTGACACAGTGACTGTCATCTATGGGCTTGGTTATTAAAGAAAAGAGATTTCGTTAACCTGAGTTATTTCATTATCTACTGCCGAAACGGGATTGATTGCTCGGCTCTGTCCTAGACAATGTTGCCTCGGTTTACTTGAAGTGGATTGCGCTTCTGATAGTTGATGCAATAAACTTGAAAAATTAAATATGGAAATCGCTGCACGCTCTAGGTAAAATCTGCAGACCCTGTTCAAACACCTTGAAACTGTTTTTATCTGCTTCTAAAAACCTCTTCAAACCACCTTTTTGCACCGGTGTTATTTGTTTAATTTTATCTTTTACCTATAGATTAAATTACTTTTAACCTAGTCGCTGTGGATTTATATGAATAATTTCCAAAATTCCACGAAACTATCCAACATTGTCTTATATATTGTATTTATCTATGTCTTATGTTCCATATGCTTAACTCACAGTTCAGCTTCATTAGTAAACAAAACAAATACCTATTAAGAATAGATATGTGGAAGCAATAAACAACAAGTTTTCTCAATGTATCAAATAAGCTAAATTGAGATAATAAACTCTTTGAGTATGGTATCGCTAGAGCTGCTGGTCAGATTTAGCATTCGCTCCTCTAACTCGACAATTCTCCGATTGGTCTACTACTATACACAACTTACTTCTTAACCAAACTTGTACTCTCAATTTGCTCATCTATCCCTGTGCAGTAGACGGTAGGTTAGATTTTGTTAACAAGCAATATCAGTGGCAACTTCATCACCAAATAATAAAATAGTTTGTAACCTGAAAACTGTGGGAAAATTTGATATAATCTTTATTTTTTACTCGCACGTTCTAAACACATTCTTCATGGCACTAGAAGGACTATACTGTCTCTAATCAAGTTAATACATTTTTAGTAGTGCTGCGCTGCATTGCTGTGAATTAATAAAAAGTGTTAGCTGAGATTTGTAAATTTGGGCGCCCCAGTCCGGATATCTACTTCGATTAGATGAGGGTACAATATCTTATGAGTAAACAAGATGTTCCAACAATTAAAAACCCTTTTCTTAATTGTTTGAAGAACTCACGACTTATAATGTTTTCCCGTCAGTTGCGTCGATAGATCTCCCCAGTAATCTTTTTTCATCTGCTAAATACTCCATCACAATTACATTCTCTTTATCCCAGAAAACGAGAATCCCAAATTTCCTGTGAATTTTTAAAGCCACAATGTGCCATTTTAACATTTTTACCTGCCTCGCCTAAAAGACGAAGGAAGTATTGTAATTGTGATAAAATTACCTTCCTGGATTTCTTCAGATTTTCACGTTACAGAAACCCTAGATGAAGAAAAACACGTTTTCTCAATTTCGTGTGTCTGCTTGTACGTCGTCTGTCTGTCTGTTTATATGCCTTGTCAGCTTGTCTGTCCCTCTGCCTGTTGGCGATATAGCTCAAAAGTTATTTGGTGCAAGAAGACGATATTTTTCATGCAGATTAGATATCTACTCCGCTCGAAACTTTCCGTCAAATACATAGAGGGTGAGAACCTTAAAAAATATTTTGTCTGTTTTTGCTATAACTGAGTAATAGATAAAAGCAATAATTTGAATATAGCTCAGACCCTTGATGAAAATGAGACCATGCAGATACAGGATAAATGTTGTAAAAGAGGTAAAAATGGGTAACAATAAGCGTGATTCAGCCGCATCATGCAGATGCAAGGCATTCCTTCGTGGTAGAATGAGACCAAGGGAGCGGGTTGCGCATGGGCTGCTGCCAAGCGATGAAGTCACTTTTGCAAGCGCTGAAATCTCGCTGAGTTCGAAGCCCACCGCCTGCAATGTTTTCTTATTTGCAAATTGATCTAGTTCGCATTACCAAGCGTTTTTTATTGTTTCAGTATTATTAGGAATGTTAAGAGATTTGTACCTCTTTTGATTGAAGGATGTATTGTAATCGCTAAAAAATCGTCCTCCGAAATTTTTTCAAATCTTCACGTTTCAGGGTCCATAGACGACGAAATACAGATTTTCTCAATTTTGTCCGTCTGTCTGTTGGCGGCATAGCTTAAAACATATTTGTTGCAGGAAGAGGATATTTTGCATGCGTATTATACATGAGTGCTTGGCTCGAAACCGAGAGAATTTGAGTAAAATATATAGTACTTTAAAAAATAAAATTCGACATATCTTTGCCTTAACTCAAGAACTATTAGTTAAATAAAAGTAATATTTTGAACATAGCTCAGGTTTTTACGCTTCACAAAAATGGAATATTTTGGACTAAATGTATACAGGGTGGAATTAAATTTCTTTTCTTCCATATTTATTTTCAAGATTTGTGTAAAGCACTTTACAGATTTTTTGTTTTGTTTCCAAATCATAATGCGAATTCAAGTTTTATCTCTTGTAATCAGCAAGTTCAAAAAGTAGTCACTTTTCGCTTTAAACGAGAAGCGAAGGGCCTTTAACTTTGATGCCTGTACTTGTTTTTGACTAGCATTCATCAATTTGAAAATTTGTTGCCTAGCATTCTTGTCATCACAAAATTACATGAATTATATAAAATACGCATTATATGGGATTGTTAATGTCTCTGCTATTCGTTTTAGGTCAGTTCGACGATTTTCCGTTATTAAATCATACCTATACAAACACACTATTTCTAGCAGTAGCTTCTTCTGGTTGTGTCCTTTAACGTAAACGTTCACATCTTCAAACTCAGCTTCTTACTTCTTTATTGTTGAATTCTGAACTTGAAGGAATAATTCGAGGTTAATAAAACAGACGGAGTAAAAATCTATAAAACAAAAAATGGGAATGAGGAAAAGTACATAAAACGTTAAACACTACTTGATTTAGATTTGTAACTTCACTATATTAGATGAAGTACTTTCTGTTTCTTTGTTTGTGTATTGTATCTTGACTTAAAATGAAAAAATAAAAGGTTTTTGAAGATGTAAGTTTACTACAACCGCTACAAAGTAGAGGAGAATGTTTAAAAATTCAATAAACATCAAATAAATTATAGGAAACGATGATAAAGAAGTTAAGTGTTTGACCTAGTAAAGCTTGAACGAATTTTATACCAGAAGGCGTCGCTAATATTGATCGAAGGGGAAATTGATTTTAAAATAGTACATTATATACCAAGTGTGCTATTTATCTCCGGTGTAAAGAATATTCACATGTGAGATTAAATGGCACGAGGCGTATTCGCAGAGATTATCATTCCAGGGTCACAGATTCGGAAATCAATCTGACTCTTTAATGTGCTGTCCACAGCCTAGCTTTTTAAAACGCCAAAATTAGTAGTTGGTGACCAAACATACGCGATAACTTAAGAATTTTAGTAGCACTATAGTCCGTCCCTCTTCTGAGCGAGTGAAACAGGGCTTTGGATATAGGTAGTGCAACGTTATCGATAGTATAGTCTGTTTCGGATGTTTTTATCTCCAGCGGTCCTACAGTTTCAGTGAAAAGTGCTATTGCGACGCTAGAACTGCATAAATTAAATTTGAACAAAACTAAGGGGTTCAAATTTACACTTCAGTCCCATTGGCGCTTGATTTCCAGACGACGGCAACTGCGATACACGCAAAACGCTTCGCTAGGACATAAACGTATAGCTGCGATCCAGTTCTACCAAGCCGCACTAGAACATAAGCCCGGCAGAATATTCGACATAAGAGGGTATAAAAGCGAAAGGCGTCGCTCTTGAAGTTCAGTGTCGATCTTTTCCTAGAAACCTGACAGCCGAAGCACACCTTGCCGTAATCGGTGATACGTTTTCATTGGAGCACCTATCTGCTTACCAAGCCGTGTTTGGTTATAAATCCCCCTGTAGCCCGTACTAGCACACCAAACCGCTAATCTAGGATGAGATATCCTGCCACCCCTATAACGCTCACACAGTCCCTATCAATGATGAGTCTTTTTGTAGTACCCACTCGGTCACCTGGCTCACTCCTGGAGTGGCCCTGCTTCCTCTTGTAATCACCTGGTAGTCGAATTTGGGGCCCCACATCATCACAGGCCGCTAGGGCAACCCCGTCGTCTCTATCGACCGTTGAGTAAATGGCACTTGGTGTACCAGCCTAAATCCCAAAGCCTCAACAGATCCCTGGATAGCGGCCCCATTGCTAAATACAACGTCCTACATAATAAACGTTTGAGAACAACGTGCATTTTCTGTGATTTATTGGAAGCCAAGAAAAGTGTGAACGATTAATACGTGTTTATGAAGAGATGGAATATTCCATAGAACAACCAAATCAAAAGCGCCTTTTTGCCTTAGCGTTTAAGTATTAAAGCTTGCAGTGTTATTCTACCATTTCCGAAAAAACATCCTATTCGATAATTGTCGTCTTCTTATTCATTTACAGGGGTAGGTTTTTGCCTGTTCCGATTTCACAGCTTTTTTAGGGCCGCCCTGTACCTTTTCTAACAGCGGGTTTATATTTCAAAGCTTCTGTTTTGGTAATCGGTTTTTATTTACGCCTGTTATATATACGTTCTGCCCACTGATGCCTTTGCCTTTTTCTTTCTATTTGTTAATTGGAAAAAAGTTTCCACAGTTCGGCGGTTAATCTATCGAGCCTGTAGTTTTTCTATTTGTAGTGGTCTTCTATACTTATTCTAATTATTGATGGTTAGTTGATCGATGTCATTTGTCTCTAAGTACTGGTCTTCGCCCAACGTCCATTTTCCCTCATTCAGCTTTATTAATCTTTCGATGTTTCTTGCACCATAATGTTGTATTTAACAGTCTAGTGAGTTGATCCCAGGCCTCCCTAAATACTGTTCTTACAGCTGAACTGGCGTGATTACGTTTTTCCTTGTAAGTCTCTTCAGTTTCTTCGGTACTGAGTTGCTCTTGACTCGATTGTATTATAGATTTGTACGCATTTCTTCTTCCTCTTTTACGTTTTCTCTTGCCGCCTTGTACATTGTGGTTTCGATGTTGTTTCATTCTTTGTTAATATTATCGTTTTTTGATATTTGCTGTAGGTATTGCACTAGCTTTTGCTATTATTGCTCGCTGAGACTGTCCTCTTATAGTCAATGCACCTTATATCGTTTTTTGTATTTTATAATCTTTAAAATTTCTTCTTTCTTGGATTTCGCTGCTTCTAAATACGCGTAGTCTTAATGTTCTTATTTTTTCATTAATTCGTATATAATCGATAATATAATAGATCTGCTCCTTTGTAAACCATGTGCATTTAAGGACTTTTTATTTTCGGGAGAAGGTATTGGTCTGCATGAAGTATTGCACCCAAACTAACAAAAAATTCAGAACTCAATAGCAAACTGGCCAAGGTGCTGCTTCATAAGAAGGAGCGATAGAACCAGAAAGAAGGAAATCGAGAAAAAAATTGAAAGACGTCAAGGAGCAGACTAAAATCGATGGATAAAAAAGATACCAGACTGGAGTCTAATGTTAAAAAGAAAGAGTATACGATTGCGGATATTTAGAGAAGAAGTGGATTAAACACTGGGGAGACGAGGATTGGAAGAAGTAGTGGGAGGAGTTTCTTGTTTGATATTGTTTTGTGAATTTATAATAATTATTGCGTATTTTTGATAACTTTCGAATTATCGACTTTTTCAATTTATAGGGGAAGTGATTTCCGGTTTCCATTTTAGAAAGATTAATTCGTGATATTTCTTTTTCGTGCTGTTGGCCACATTTTTAGAGTTATTTTTGGTGCACACTGTAGGAGTAGGTTTGATTTTTAAAAATCGTCCATCATCAGATTCAGTATTTGTATTAGTTTCATAATTTGCTGAAATCTGACTAATTAAACTAGGATCAAACGGTATTTAAGAAGCAGCTCATCTGTCGCCACCTGCCATCAAATTCGGAAATTTTATGGAAATTTATTAATTTTGGTTTCTCGTCATTTTATTAATTTGGTAACTGTAGTTAGTGTATCAGCTGTCTTTGGCGATGTTCAACTGATTAATAGTAAGCCTATTTGAATTTATAATTATATGCCATAATAATTTTGTGGGGATTATCAAAGCGGTTTTTTTTTGCTGTTTTTACGTTATTGTTATGGTTTATGACATGTGCATTCGCGTTATATATGGATTGTAAAGTAGGTATTAATTTAGTAGTTTGGCAAATGAGTTTACGCTTTCCTGCATTATAGAAATTTCGGTTTCAGTTAAATAGTCTTCGCAAGTGATTAAATAAGTAAATTCGTATCACACTTGAATTATTAGTAGGTATGGTATTAAAATTTTGCATTCTTAATATTTATTTTCTTTCATATATGGTAGAATATCTTTACGTTATTTGAACTTTTGTATTATATAAGTAAAAATACCCTGCATAAGTAACTTGTGCTTGTTCTTTTCTTTTTATATAAATTTTTGGGATCTTACGTAATATGGGGTTTATGACATCAACTGTAGGTCTTCTGAATTGGATTTCCCCAAACCAGTAGTGCTCTCAGACAGTCCTTTTTGTTAAAGAACTAACTGGCAAGTTTTGCTACACACTACTACAACCTCAAAACACGGAGTAAATGTTTTTTATTTATTTTATTGTAAATATTATTTGCCTACACCTGCCATTGAAAGTTCATCTTTATACATGATTTTTAATGTTGACAGGATATAATTTCCGTAGTTTAAAACTGTGTTGCAAATTACTTTGCGCACACATTTGGGCACCTTGCAGCACAGTTTTTTGACATTCTACAAAATGTTATGAAAATTGATGTAAAGCCTCAAATTCTTTGAAAAAGTTAAAGAATTAGTTTAGTATTTTTAAGCTTTCTTGCTTTATAGAAGCAGACAAAATAGTGTGTACGACTCGTGCTGAAAGACTATTTTCGAAAATAAACGATTGCAGCTTTCTACCTCGTCTCAAGCTGCAACTGTCGTTTTCGTTCAACGAAGGTATACTTTCTACAGCTACTATACAAATAATTATGATTACTCAAAATTTTTGAAATACAGCTGTTTAAGTATTTATGGTTGAGATTGGTGAAAAATCAGCTAAAATTGTTTTTTAAGTAAGTTACTAAATTAAATTTTGAAAGGTATATTTCAAAAAGAAAGTTAGTATTGGTCAATTTAACACATTAACATTTTTATATTAAAATGGTAACCTTTCGCTGGCTGTTCCAGCTTTTTCAGACATTTAAAAAAGTTTACAATAAAAAGCCTTTTATATAAAGGGGTGATTCCGAAATGAGTACAAAAAAGAACACTAATTAAACGTACTTGATTGAAATGCATTTAAATTGTTAGGTAGGATTTCTTTAGTATCCTTTTTTCTTTACGTTTTTTTCCCTTTTTTTCCTTTCCCCATTTAATTCATACATTGGTAAAATAACTGTGAGTGTTAGGGTTTGGATTATTAATCCTGATGGAATTCAAAATTTATTAATGTGTTTTGAGTAATGTTTGCTAAAAGACTTACAGTTTTTTCCCTATAAAGGTGTGAGGGGTTGAAATGATAGATGTCAAACGTAACCTTAATTTGCAATTCATTATTAGAGGAAAATTTATTTTTTTACAGAAGGATTTTAACATTTAAGGACTAGAGGAAAGACCTATAATGCAAGATCGAATAAGTGAGGAAAATGTACAAACAAATAAAAATCCAATTCTTAATTTTGTTAAGAACTGACGACTTATAAGGCAGTGCATTGTTCTGCAAAAACATGACATATTTCTATAGTTTTTTTGTCTTTCTTACACATTTTTTTTTCAGTTGCGTCAGTATTTTTATACAAGGCTTTCCAATAATCGTTGTGCATGTGCTAAGCACTGCATCATAATTACGTTTTCTTTATCTCAAAAAACGAAAGCCTCCATTTTTCCTGTCAATTTTTAATGCCAGAATGTGTCTACTTCAACAATTGTAGTTTTGCTTCGAGATCCTAATGCGTATTCAATTTTCATCCCTCGTAAGCAGTAAGTTGAAAAATTAGTCAGTGTTCTCTTTAAAGACTTTTAACTTTGCTGCTCCTACTATTTTTAGTCGTTTTTAATTAGCATTCATCAATTTGGAAATTAGCTCCTTGGCAATTTTTCGTGGCAATTCCACATGAACAATATGAAATATGTTTTAGGCCATTTCGACGATTTCCCATTATGGAATCACCTAGAGCCCCACCATTTTAGCAGTGGGTCTCCAATTTATAAGAACAGCTCCTTACTTTTTCTTGCACTCATAATTTGAAGGAATGATTTGGGCGTAACAAAAGTAGACTCCTATAAAATTGAAACATTAAAACGGAGTCAAAATTGTACCTTGCTTTAAAATAATAAGTTAAATGGCTTTGAAAGTACCACTTTACTAAAACAGCGACTTCAAGCTTCAAACATTTTAAAAAATATGGAATCGACTACATGAAACCGTGATAAAGAAGTTAAGCGTTTGACCTAGAAAAACTCGAAGGATTTTATACCAGAAGGCGTCACTAAGGGGGTATTGATTGGCACTGATAGAAATAGATAACCTTTTCAGCTGTAATTTTGTACCAATCAGCGTAAATGACGTATTCTGGTTACGAGTGCGTTAAAGTGCAAGTTTGGAAATAAGTGAGGGAATAATAGTTATTTGTATACCAAGGTTTAACATTTCATCACGAATGAGGAATTTAGGAGTAAAAAGGAACTTCAGTACCGAGGAGCACATTATGCTTTATTCTAAATCAAGAAATCGTAAAACTAAACATTTTTAACAAACTATTGTAGGTTCTGTTGACGTTTCTATCGTCTCTCTGTCACCTTGCCAACTTAATAGTTAGGTATTTGTATACCAAGGCACTAAAGTTTAACTTGTTATCACGAATGTGGTTTTAGTTGCAGAAGCTCGTAAGGCAGAGGCAAATAAACCAGATGAAACATAAAAAGGAACTTCAGTGCCAAGGTGCACATTATGTTTTTTAATCGAGAAATCGTAAATTTAATTTTTTTCCAACTTTTATAGGTTATGTTGTCGTTTGGTGTCACCCATTTGTCACTCCGCCAACTGAGAAAAGTTGTAAAACAATGGATTACTTCAGAGCCGATATCTAGCATTATAGTGACGATTACGACGTTTGTTTCTGACGATTTAAAAAAATATGGGATTTTTTTTCAATATACTGGGTGTTAAAGTACGTAGACACACTTTAAGGGGTGATCCCTTGATCAATTCTAAAATAAAAAGTTTGTACAAATATGGGGCCTCAGCGGCTCGGTTTTCAAGATGCAGGATGTAAAAGTTTAAACAATTTTTTTTCAAAACTCTGGAAAACGCCTAGAGGTATTCTAGTGAAACTTAGAGTAGGTTAATAGTTCATAAAATTACATTGTTTGGACAAAATCATTTATTTATTTCCACCAGTGGCGTGCATCGCGGCACCTCAGTTACCTTATTTTAGAAAAATCTGGTACATCACTGTTTTTCAGCCAATGCGACCAGTTGTTTAGCTTCATGCATTAAAACTACACAAAAGATGTATCTTTTCTTTTTTTTGATAGAATAAACCTTTTTCGAGAAAAGGAGAAACATCTGTAACAGCAATTTCGTTCATTGGACGTTCATGGGACCTAAAACGAAGCCGTTTTCAAAATACAGTTTACAAAAGTTTTAAAAACATATTATTTAATAGCAAACAACCTTACAATTACTATAAAACTTGAATACACTACTGGAAATAATTAACCAAAGAGCATTGTCTCAGAGCAAATGTTAAAAATGACCACTTTCGGCCTCAATGCATGCGTTTGTGTGCCTTAACATCAACGATCCAAACGCTGGACAGAGTTACTTTGTATATATTTGATACAATATCTGAGGTAATGTTACTAGGGAGCATGCAATTAATATATTAACTTTAATTACCAACTTTTCGATCTATTTGAAACTGAATCAGGTTCTACATTTTATAATTTCTGAGTAACGTCATCAGTAATTTATCACTCATTTGAAACATATGGAAGCAAAGGTGTACGTATAAGTTAAACCTGAGGCCTTCCAAGATATCAAAGTCGAAGGAGGGTTGATCTTAGCGGGACATGCTCTATATCATGGCTGGCTGCGAGGTCTTGTATAATTCATAAGGGCAACTCTCAATTCTCTGCTCTTGGATCTTGGAAATCTGATTAGAATAATTAGGGCGCATTTGAGGCCCGAGAAACCTAAAACACTCTTGTCTGGGGCTAAAATAACGAAGTGTTTCTGTAGGCATTTAAATCGTGAGTAAATCCGAAACCCCTCCTTTCACTAGGCCATCGGATTTTACATAAAATTCTACTTGGGCTCGTGTCAATAAGCCCAAGAAAAATTGGCTGGTGGAAATTGGGAACCTCTTCGGCTAATAATTGGAATTGGGCAAGAGCTGCAAACTGGGAGCACTTTGATCTTTAATGAGATTATTTGTATGCTAATCTGCTGGAACTGAAATACGTATCGCCTGGCTTCAGTGTAATTATTTTTCTGCATGGCGCAAGTGCCTGGTAACATATTCTCCGCAGATATTGGATTTTGGTAATTTGTTATTGTTATTCCCCAAGGCGCAGAGTAATTTCACTAGATTGTGTACATTGCTTTGTGCTGCAACTACCGCTACCTTGAAAAGGCGTTAGTGATACATCAATATGGCAATTTTCTCTTGAGTTTTTGAGAACACTATAAAGCTCGAGTACAGAAACTTACAGAACTAAATGTATTCAGTCAAATATAAACAGAATAAGCTATTCTGCAAGTTTTATAAAACCGTTTTGTAACAAACTTTCACAACGAAGCATCGGATTAAGCCCTATGTGTTTTGGGTTTATGTTCCAGATTTATCAGTGCAGAATTTGTTATTTTACTTGGTTTCTGGTTTTATTGAGTAGCTGGATGTATTAGCTACTTTGTAATACATTTTCACAAGTTTCATGTATTGAATTGTATTAATTGTTTTTTATACAATTGTTCGATTTGTAAGACCAAGGGAGTTACTATGAATGAAACTAAATTTTAAACTTTTCGTACTTTTAATAGATCTGTAATCTATTCATCATCTTTGAACGGACATGATGGATTTTGGCCGTTGCTATATTATAGTTTTGTAAAAAAAGCAAGTACTATATCCTCACTATATTATAGTTTAGACAATAAGTTGAACCCAGTTCGTCAAAGAGTTCTATACTTCGTCTTGCGTGCTTCTTTGCTAAGGCTAGAATTTTTACTTTCAGAGCAGAGATTCTGCGACCCGGTTTGAAAAATTAAAGTAGTTACCAGCCGTAATTATGCTTAACAATTATACAAAATTATTCATCCTCGTGTTACAGCCTAAACCGGCATTAACGACAAAGAAACGATTTGTTACAACGCAAATACTCTATAACCAGAACCATCAGTTTGTTACAGCATAACAACTACACAATCGGAAAAATTATGCAGATTCGTTGCCCTAACACCGTTACGATTGGCTGTAACAAGCGGTTCCGGGGTAAAACGCTCAGCGGGAAGGGTTGGTTCTTTACAACCTTAGATTAGGGCCACGATACGGTAAACGAGGTAAAGGTTTTAAATATTGAAGCGCCACCACTTTCTTACTAAATTGGGAAAAATTAACACAGGTAGGCTCACTCTGAAAGGGGAAGGAAATAAGCTTACCTTTCTACTTCTAACTTGGCAAAGCTTGAGTGGCGAGCAGCTGGGTTCAACTTACCTTTAATTGCATTTGCTTACAGTAGTCTGAATTCCTGTACATCGGAAAAGCAATACACAGTATATGCATGCAAACCAATTTATTAACGAAAAACACAAAAATAATTAACAAATAACTCTATTGAAATGGTAAAATATAAAAGTGATGATGAACATTACAAGAATTACTTGTTACGGTTGAAAATATGAGAAAAAAGTTAGTGGGGTAAAATTCTTAATGTTTAAACTAAACACAGGTAACAAAAATTACAAGAACCGATATAACTGTTTCAACAACGGTGACAACCTTAAATATTCACAAAGGACCGACGTTACAACAATCACAATCGATAACAAAGACTCAACTAGTGACACAACGACATTGATTACTTAATCTCACAATGCAAAACTATATACAGACGTTAAAACTTGACGGTAAAATCTAAAAATTAACTTCAAAGCGGTTACACCATAACATTTACATAAAGAATGGCACTAAGTGCCAAAGCCACACTTCGAAATCACTTCACTGTAAATTTGTGTGCGTTACAAACTCTATTAACTAGTAAATAACTGGTAGATGAATTCAGGCGTTCTGGTTACGTTGTTCATCTCAAGCTGCAGGTCGCATCTCAGCTATTGCCTCAAAAAGAACGACAGGAAACTGCATAGGGGCGATATTCCAGCGGGTGTGAGCGGCATTACATCCCCAGGTCGGGTGAATTAAACGAGGCCCGTACAACAGCAAAATTCGGTACGACATTCGGGACTCCATTCTACTGGCAAGTTTAGCACACCGGTGAGATTTTTACTTAAAATCCGCTTTACGCTTAAATTCGAGTTGCCTAGCTCCACGGTACAAGAAGAAACTCTCGGCCAAACGTTCACTAGTACGTCACTTAATCAAAGGCTCGCCGATAGCAACAATGCCGCTCCACTATTTTTGACATTCAACTTACGCGGCGAAGCAAACGACCAACACCTCCTAACGATCTGAGTGGCCGCCGATGATTGATTCTACGGATACGATGTTAAAACCAAATAAAAGTGCGTATGTGCTACTCAGCTTCGCACTTTGTTCAACATGTAGACAGCGTGGAAAATTTCCATGATGAAATCCTAACTCAGCCATATGTCTCAAAGTTTCGGAGAAGTTTTCGCCTGCATGACGACAAATTCGCAGAAAATGGTCCTCCAGAGCTGCAATTAAGATACGATAAGCAGACTACGTCATTTCACCCGGTGAAGAAAATATATCTAAATTTAGAACACGCATATCTGAAACTGAATTAATGATGTAAAGTAGGCTGGGAAGCGTTAATGTTTGAAAAGCTTAAGTTATGCTGGAAAAATACTACAACCTAAGTTACAAATGCCGGAAAATGCAAGAAAGCGATAAATTCTGAAAATTGTCGTCACAACCAATCATGCAGTTTTCTTTACAGAAATGGACAGAAAATATTGGAAGCCTTGCTTCTAAAGGGAAGATAATTTGCCAACTCTGGACGAACTGAAATCGATTACAAGAAATCCTTTGTAAGCACAGTAACTCTAAAATTGATACATTTTTGCTTCTCATTACCTACTGGACACTTTGCACACGAAAATTTTAAGTAAATTTCATTAATCCTTTCTAAAGCTTCTCCAAATGGCCGCTTTCAGTTGATTTTTTTGTTCCACTTTTATAAAATACAAGCTAAAATTAATAACATTGAGCATTTCAAAAATATGGCCACGTTCAAATCTCTATTCCAGGTCGCATTGCTGAACTTTTCTTGGAATTGTACACCATGAAGAAGTCCTGGCAATTCGTTAATAATTTTTTTAAAGAGATAATAAATTTCAGAGGACCACAATAAACCCTTAGTATTGGACTCCTTCCCTGCACAGAGTTTTTCGATACACGAGAGCTTTTCGACCTAATTTTTAGATAATTAATCATGGAAATTATAGTTTTGAGCACTTTCCAACTGGGTGTCATTAGTGCTTTTCATCTAAGCTTTATACAAACTGTGGATGGAAGTTGCCAAAGAATACTTTTCGCAACCCAATAAAGCCTCTGATGTAATTGCTTACAGAATCTATCACATGCATACATATTCATATGTAGCAATCACAAACATATTTTTGAGCGTGTTATCAGAATTACTTGATGTCTTATTTAAAAAGTGGGTAAACACCAAACACTATTCTTTAAAGTTACCATGTATCATCTAATAGAACAGCAAATTTTTACTTTTTTTAAATTGACTTTTTGTAATACGGTTTGAACGCTTTTTATCCACAACTGGAGACATTCAAAGAAGTTTTTGTTTGAAGTGATTTAGTCTCTTCTAATTATCAAATAAAATGTCAAGCAGTTATTCCAGAGAAATAACAAAGAAAAATGTCAAAGTCACGTTCATGCCGTTTTGATAAGGTTGGTATGAGTTGTCCTCGTCCTTCTGAGTCTCCCGCACACTTTTATTTTCTTGGTTTCTTTAATTTTATAGCTTTACTGATATAAAATGGCTTTTATATAATGAATTAGACATAGTCTAACTTAACTTTCCCTTCAAAAGACTATCTCTTTGGCAGTTCCCGGTTTTTACAGACCTAAACCCTTCCCCTTTATCTATATTCCGCTCTGGAACCGCTTGTATGTATTACATTCACCTATTTCTTTTCTGTCAATATCTAGTGTACGAGTTTTTCTCTGTTTGAGATTTTTTCGTTTCTTAACATTAAGCTGCCATGACGTTTACTGTGAACCCCTCTCTAATACTTATTTCGCATGTTTGTCTTTTCTGTATCCATCTTTTCCAGATGAACAACGTGTGTTTAGAGCAGTCTGGTTTCTTTTCACGCTTTTTATCTTCCTTGTCTGTTTCGGATGCTTGTGGTGACGCTTATGGTGAGTACATAATAAGAGAAGCCCTGATAACTACGATGGGGCTGTGTCAATTGGCGATAAGAAGCTGAATAATCAGCATTTTAACGGTGATACCACTATATTGGCCAAGAACGATTCTGAGCTTATGAAAATGCCCTATTTGATCATTGACAAAAGCGGCGAGTTAAAAGTAATAAACTTATAGAAAATCAGGGTGGTGGTCATGGATCTGAGTAAGAATGAGCCGGAAATCAGGCGATACATAGCTGTAGGTCGTAGATAAACAGACTACAAAACACACAAAGATGCGAAAGAAACGCTAGTTTTCTTGTTATTTTTATACGGTGTCAAGGCATGAACCATAAAGCATCAGATAGAAACCGAATGGATGCCTTCGAGATGTGGTGTTTGTAAAAGAGCCAACGCTTCTATGCTGAACGAATTACGTATCCATGGCCGAGTATCCACAAAGATTGATGGAAATCAGTACAAAGAAAGATCACCCGCCAGATAATTTTGAAAAAAAATTAAAACATCACAGAGAAGCATTTGAAACCATCTTTAACTGAGGCCACTTTTGGTATTAACATTTTCCCCACGTGTTTTGAGTGTTTCCTGTCTGCGTTGTAATATTTGGAATGTGTAACCTTCTGCTCTTGTCAGGTTAAATATAGCCAACTTACCTTTTCTCAAATACTTGCCTTTAAAGGGTAATCGGAATGTCAGAATTTCGACTTATTTTCGAATGAAAATAGAATAAGAATAGTCTAAATTACATACATATATTGGTATTTATAAATTCAACTCAAAATCTCCACAATAAAATTAATTATAGTAAAAAATCTGCATTCGAGTTTGAGAAGTCTGAAAACGTCTGAGCAAGTAAGCAGCCAATGACACGTTTGCGATAGGTGTCGAGCTCTGTGATAATACACGTTCTGGACAGCGCTGTGTGTTTGTGGCAGATTCTAGAGTTACAACTTATTATGTTGCAGATGGAAGCCTGTGGCAACAAAGTACTGGGCCAGTTAGGGTTTTTAAATTGGAATTTCAATGTAATTAACACGCTAGAAGGTGCTTTTTCACAATGTGCGGGGCTGTGTCAGTGATAAAGTTTGCAGTGTGCAAATTTACACGGCTTCAGAGGCCTTGTGTAAGGCGGCTATTACCACATACGGGGTCCGGTCAGCGACGCGAACGCTCCGCCGTCTTGCTTATAAGATCTCAAGTTGAGTTTTTTGGGATGCTGCTGGGGGGCGAAAAGCGTAAGGGCGCCTTCTGGTTAGGTGAGCCAGTTTCTAAGAGTCAGAGATTTCGACGTGGAACGTAGTAACAAACCGTGAAGCCTCCGTCCAGGTATCGGGGTCGGTTCGGGGCGACAGGTCACGGCACCAGGTATTTTCATTCGACGTTTTAAATCGGTAGGCCCGTTGCAGCGGGAAGTACTGATGTGGAGCTTTTAAATCGGACCCTATGTGCTTTTCTCGAGACATAGCCTCTCCGGGGTTTATGGGTCGGTTTCAGAGGTCCTAATGGAATTCTGCTAGCGAGATATCGGCTTGGCTGGGAAGGCAGGAGAGTTTTCTAGAGGAAGGCTCTGAACTTGAAACTCATGTACGGGCGGCTTGAAGCGGACAGAGCTCCAGGTTGCTCTGGATGCAGGCGTTGTACGAGCTATAACCCTTTTTCTGACCTATTTATACCTATGTAAATCGCATTTATTTCTCTTTTTGTCTATGATTAGGCTATTCTTAAGGATACCGATAGCTGCGTCCTTCCTATCGTCTGTCCGCCATGTGTCGCCTAATTGATCCGTTGTTTTGACTAAATGCAGATTCATCCAAAACTCCATGGCCGAGGCTTCGAAAAGGTCATAGGCTACAAAGGTCTTTTCGATGTTTATTTGTAAGATCTTGGTTTTTTATTGTAGAGTCTTAGGCAGCCCATATAGAAGTCATCCTTCACTTTTTTCTCCTCATTTCGTCCACCAGCTTACTATATACTGGGCTTGTTAACTCATCTCATTTGTGCAACTTCAACCGACGACACGGGTGATAACTGGTATTTGGCCGGCAAATAACTCGACTTCGCCGTTTGTTTATACAAATTCGTTATGAAGATACGGGGTCCCTTAATAAAATATCTATGGTCCATTAGACTGACCTGACCAGTACAATAAAATTGGTTTCAATTGCTATTAACTGCAGCATTACTTCGTATACTCCGCTTTCGTCTAAAACTGGCACCTTGAGTACAAAGTAGTGCGAGTTTTTATTTCAGTTAGCTAACTACGAACAACAAGAGATACGAGGGAAAGTTGACAAGTTAGCTACAACAGAATTTAAAGTAAGCAAGGCAGAAATGCTGTATAGTAACAGATTTCTTCAAAATTTATCTGAATGAGGCATTTAAGGCCTAAAGGAAATGATGCAACACGATCAGCCTTATGATCGGCCATAACACGCATTTCACTTCAAGCTTCATCAACGAGCAGGTTATGTTCTTTGCCGCAAAGCACATGAAGAATATCAACACTAAAAATAGACAGCAACCATGAACAGAGTCAGCATATTACCATGGACGGTGCTAGAGCAACAAGCTAAAAGGGGTCCTATATGTCAGTGACAGTAGGAAGAAAAAATACTTTATGCTTTTCTTGAAAAAAGCGGTGTACCAGTAACACGTAAAATAGAGAACAACGCAAATATTAAAAAAAAACAAATATTACTAGACGGCGTTAGTTGCGAGTCAAGAATATTTGTAATAAAGGCAGTGCAGGCGCACTTTTGGCCACCAGTCGTGACTGGTGGAGTACTTTTAATGTAGGTACAACCTAATGTAAATTGCATCTGTCACCCTGTCATAGAAAAAAGCAGATTCTGAGATTTAAATATTTCGGTGAACTGGCAAAAGATAGTACCGACAGAAAAATTACTTACCGAGTTAGCTTTGCTTTCATCCTAAATTACACAATAAAATGAGTCAATCAGACATAAATGTTTATTAGCATGTTATAAGATATATAAAACCGATTCCAATTTTGTATGTTATTTGCAACGTAAGTCAATCATTACTGTGATTAGATTTTCTTTTTCGCACTTTAGAATTAGAACTTATAGAGGTCTGTCCTTTTGAAATTTTTGTCAGATACTTAATTGATTTATTTGAAGTTTTTCTTCAAGCAACTGTGATGAAGAGGACTTATTTAAGAGATTCATAAAACCGGTAAGAGCGGTGCTGAAAGCGAAGCGAAGGAAAACAACAATATATGTATGTAATATTAAGGTGCTATTTTCCTTTATTGTTCCAACATAAACACAGCTTCATTACCCCTAATGCACTCAAAAAACTGAAAGACATGGCCTACGTCATCCATGTAACATACTGTGAAATTTGCAGCGAAGCTACGCTCTAAGCGATATAATCACTTATAATACCATGAGTAGTCAAAGTTATGTCAACTATTTTTGCTGTGGTATCACGAATGTCCATTGCGCTTAGGTTCGATTAGGACGAGTGCGCTAGCACAAGTCCTAATCCTAACTGACACGATTTGTTATTGTGCAGGAAGTTTGAGACGTATAACCTGTTCGAAGTACGCATTGTATTCGATCTGATTATTTTTTGAGTAAATTTTAATATTAGGAGCAAATAAATATTTTATTGGTAGCTCAATTTGTTTGTATTAAACTAGCTGAAAGTAATCTCTATGAAAACAACATCAAGTTGACAAAAGTTATGTATTGCGTTGCCTCGTGAAGTTACTATAGTATAATCGATTTTGTATAATCGAAATTATACAAGATAACTTAACTAAATCCAGCCTTCTGATTGGTTGAGATCGCTATGAAAAAAATTATCACTTGAATACCTTCTAGGAAGACATCCACTGATATTTTTTTGATTGGTCAAGAAACCTCAACATTCTGGATTTTCATTGTTCTCTTTTTGACAGATGACAGGTGAATTGAATAGTCACTGAAATTAAATATTTAATATATCAATTAGTTTAAAAATGCGAGACATAACAAATGACTAGTTGATACACAATACATTTAATAATTAGATTTCGTTCTTCAGGGCAGCAATTCCAAAGAAAACTCGTCAATAGTTATGACTTACTAACCTAACTTTTTTGGCCTTAATAAATGAATAAATATTTTCGAATGAGTGTTCTTTCGAATTTCTGCCCTGAAGCAGGTCGAGATTTTATCGCAACTGCAGTCTATAAACTGTCTAAAAGCTGAGCCGCTTCGATCTGGTCTCAATGCGTAAGTGAAAGCAAGCAGGCTCTTATCTGACAGTTTATATTAATGATAGGTGACGTCCGGCCCCGTTTCGTTAATACAAGGCATAATTTAAATTGGCGAGAATTTGAAACCTTGAACACAAGGCCTGCCAGCAAGCTATGGTACAAGCCACTTTTCTTCTTATTTGGGAAGATGCGGAAGAGGTTATGGTGTATCAAAATTCGATAAAACTAAGCAATAAGAATAGCAGGGCTAGAGTTCAGGTAGACATAAACATATTTGATATAGTAGAAGCTAAAATATTAATACGATATAGTTGCATGAGAAAAACAGGAAGGCTGAAATTATAGATTTATTTAATTTAATTTATTTAATTTGCACTCAGCCAACAGCCGTTAGGCCAATTACAGGCGTCGCTGTGCAGTTATGAGGACTTCCAACCCCATTAACGACTGTCATGATGATGTATGACCGCCGGGACCAACTTTTTTCCGTGATAGCCGTACCACGAGGCGCCGAGAGATGCAGCCGTGGAACTCCCATCCAAGTTCTGACCAGAGACAGCGTTGCTTAACTCTGCTGATCGAACGTGGACGCTTGTTCAAGCTACACCACTCGGAACCCATAGATAGATAGATAAGATATAAATATAAATTTCATTAGTAGACATGCAATTGGTTTGCTCACAAACAATACCGGTATATTCGACTGTACTAGAGAACTAGATTTTGTTACGATTTTTTGGCGCACCCATTTAATTTCGAAGTCTGTAGTACTTATTCCATATTGTTACGCATGTATTCGATTCTGATGTCTATGGTACTGAGTTAATATTTCGCGCGCTTGTGTTACGCCTACTTTGTGGCTTGCAGCTCAGATATTTACACGTCACATTGTCAGGTCAGTTTTCTTTTTCCGGTTGCCTTCCTTAGCAGCATCAAGACAGTTTAAACGCCAGTAAGAGAGTTCTGGGAATTTATGGGGATGCATTTTGATTTCGTGTATTGGTTGCCCGCGCCTGTTCGGCGGATTTGCTTTCCTGAATCATAATTCTGCACTGTTGGTGTATTTCTTCGCACGTTCCCTGAACATCATGAGCAGTCAGGGAGGAGCCGGTAGGGAAGTCTGCAGAGATGTTAGCTTCCACAGCTCATTTGGATGCGGAAGTCGCTTAGGGCGTGACCTCGACACCGTGCTTATCTCCCGTCGCATTGCTGCTTCACACCTGTGGCGTGCATTGCTGTGACTTTGAGCTCCGTTCGGGAATTTTGACGATTGGATCGACCTTGAGAGTAATACAGTTCGTTCCGCGAGCTTGGTACTTGGGAGCACACTAGCGTATCGCCTTGCAAACCGTGCCTGATTTTAATGTGTGCGATAAATATTGTATCGCTGCATCATAACTTGTGAGTATGTATTAAAATATATGTATGAGAGTGTATGCGTTTTTGTGGGATCCTTGGTAAATTATCGACCTGTTATATTTTATATATGCATTGAGGATAGTTATATACTGTGATATTTGCATTCTGGCATTATTTGTTTGTTATTACTACCTCTACTTGAGTTGAACTTTTCTTTCAGATTATGTTGTGCTACTTGAGTTTACGAATTCTGTTTGAATACCTGGATATATTTGTCTTTACTTGGCAAAAAATTCGTTGGCGCCCTTTTTTTGGGTATATTTAAAGAACTGTATACACCGTCTCCAGTCGAGTTAGTTTCGGCCGGCAATTGCATCCAAGTAGTCTCAAGTTTGTGTATTTTCTTGAGAGAATAGCCAATAGAGATTTGTTTTGATAACAATTTGTTAATTTTATTAAGAAATAATTAAGCAAAGTTAAGAACTGGAAACACAAATCGATGGATTTGAGACTGTCTGTATTCTGATAATAAAAATTCCATAGATTTTTACAACCAAGTTAAAGTTAGCTCTAGCATCCTTAATTACCAGGTTTCAGTAGATCTTGCTTTGTCCGCATTCAGATCCAGGAAGCACACAGATTTTTAAGTAGAGCGGAAACACTCTAATATGTAAATTGCAGGCGTGTAGAATTCGCGGCAACAAAACCCGGCGCGAGTGCGAATTAAAGCCCTTAGCGAAAAATGTCCAACGTAACAATGCAGCCGCGAAAGCAACAAGTTAATCAAATTGCGTATCAATTTCCTGCGAGTGTACAAATATTAACTTAGGCCTCGGCATCTTTCTCAAAAATTTAGCAGATCGCGCCCTTTAAAGCCTTAAGCATTCTAAGCACCGTCCTGATTTAGACGTGACCTGTCAGGCGGCGATCCCTTTCTGTTTTTCGCCAATTTTTCTATCCTTGAGCGTCCGTCACCCGGAATTAATATAGCGGAAAGACGATGGGCCCCGAGAACTTCGACTCGATCACGGCGACATAATATGTTTCTTTCTAATAAAACACGAAGTTTATTTGGTAGTTATCAGGCACCTCGTCGTAGTTTTGGGGAATGGGTCAATCTATCGGTTTTAACTTTCAATTCCTCTTTGTATGCCGGGACCAAGGGTCGGATTTTATTGCCCCGTTTTAGTAATTTTAGCAAGCCTCTTTTTTAGTGCTTTGCTTATAGCACCGGCCGGCCTGCTTTACTATTAACTTCTGTCTGCCCGCACTGCTCGATAATGAACATCCAAAGGGGACCGCTGCATGTCTTTATAATTTTAGTTCAACTTAATCAGAACTTTACGTTTCAACTTTTGCGTTTAACGTCATGCTTTTATTTTAGGGGAATTTAATCCTTAAACATGCCAAACTTTATTCGGCTTAGCTTTAACCACTTTATCGAGTGATGCTTTCACGAAGAAATTGAATTTTGTTCGTATTACAGTAAAAATTTACTTTTTTAATTAAAAGTAGTGGTCGATATGCTATTACCGGTTTAACGTAAAAAAATAATCAACAGCTATACTAACTAACAAAGCCGCTTCAAGATAAGTGATATTCCACCTGGCCGTTTGTCGAATGGTTGGAAATAGCTTGCTGTTGGTTACTTAAGTTTTATGTCTCCCTTACTACTAAAGCAAAATCCAACTAATTTAATGCTAAGATTCGAACTGATTTAACTACAAGCATTTTCAAGCAAATACTTAGTGGAGTACGCTGACAATTTTAGAGAAGATCAAAATTTAGTAAATATTTTTGTCACTAACATTAATTGTCTTTTGACTTTTCAATTTCTAGAGTGATTGTAATAAATACATACGCCCTATTGATTTATATAAAAAATGCTTGCAGTGATTTTTTAAAAATAATTATGAAAATAACTCCAAGTTGTCTGTATGTAGTAGTTAATAGTGCACGAGTAATTCAATAATTATCTTTCTCTCATTGTACTATGATTTATATTTATTGCTGTCTGACTCTTACAGATAATAAAACCGACTCCCACGCCTCTTGACTATTATCTTAGTTTAAAAAGTCGGCAGAACTACATGTGGTGCAGCACATCAAATATCGCCTAGTTGCTCTAATACTATGCAACGCTCAACCTGGCCAACTCTATAGTGTAATAGGCCGGTTCGTGTCACTTTCCGCATTTACTAACTTTATTTATCCTTTATCCTGCCAGTGATAAAACTAAACGGTATCTCTATATTGTAGTAATGAGATTATAACGCACTGTGCAGTTAAAACACAAGAACTCCGCGAGTGCAAATGAACGGGTCAACACAGCTGATTGGAGGCGTTGCAGCTATGAATAATATAGCAACTGTTGCGTGAAGGACAGCGGGGGACAGTCGAGCTCAATCGTCTAAAGGGCGCGTTACGTCCTAAAGCGAAGGAGGCCACGGAAAATAAGTGCATTAAAAAGTGCCTGTGTGCACCTGCGTTAACAGCAGCGTACGTCTAGTAGATCTCGAGCGGAAACACCGTATCCGAGATCAAATAGCCACCTTGGAAGCAACGCACAGATATTAACAAGGCGATCTTGCCCACGTACGCGACATTTTGGGAGGGTCTGCTAGCAGTATTTGGATTTGAACCTTGGCTCATCTTGCAGAAATAAAAAATCCAGGTTAATTCTTATAATTAACCACTTCAATTTACTGTAGGAACGCGAAATTGAGGAAACCAGGAGCTTAATAGCTGATGACGCAATCTTGCGCAACCAGAGAACGCGCGAGTTGCCGGCTCAGCTGAGTCGGCCATTCTTCCGGGTGCGCGACACCGCTTGAATTAGAAAGCAGTTCAACGCGCGGTCTAAAATAACCAGGACCGGCTCCAGGGATTTGTGGGTGAGACTTAAAAACATTTTCACGCGATTTGTGTTGGGGCTGGCGTCACTAATTAAATATAAGTCACACATATATTTACTAAATATACAAAAGCGAGTAGAAACAGACTTAGCCCGTAGATATTTATAATAGGGTAAAGTCGGGTATTATGAGCAGCGTAAAATATAAGCACAAATGCTGGTAATTTAAGCATGTAAAAGACGAAATCTAGTACAACCGATTATAGGGGAAATAACAAAAAGAACTTTTGGGTATTGTATATTACGATACTAACATAAGAACAAAGATGCAACATTTCTAGCAAATAGCGTAATATTAAAAAAAAACAACCCAAATTAACAGTGATACTTGAACATTATGACTATGAAAAGCCAAAAAAAGAGCAAAATAAAATAAACAATAGTTTGTCTATTAGGTAAAAACATATCAGGCACCAATGTCAAATCGTCTTAGCCCAGTCCTGGGTTAACTCAGAACCTGATCGCGTCTACATATATTCAAATCAGGCGCGCATTGCACACCTAAGCACATTCTGCCGCAATCACAAGAGCTTCTCATACCTGAACGCAAATCGTAATAACGTTAACTGCAAACATGTTACCTGAAATTTTGGTTGGTGTGTACCCTTGAATTGAGTACGTCTTAAATTGCGTCATTGACTCTTGACGGTGCAACGCGTGACCCTAGGGATTCCCGATGCCGGGAAAGTCCTCGAAAATTACTAAATACTGCCAAAATGGACGCTTTGGACGTACCTTTGAATAAGGCACAGTTGGTGTACTTACATATACGCTACGTAATTTGCGTTCACTAGTTGTAAACACTTACTCGCTGCACTTTTCACTTGTATGCAGCAGTTATTTACTTACTGTAGGCTTCTAGCACAATTGCTACAATTACTTGCCTTCACGTTTGGGCGGACGGGCGGGTCCCGATGAAAGAACTCCAGTTTTTAACGCGTAGCGGTTGCAGACTGTCCAAGGTAATTCCACATCCGCAAAGTTTAAATGCTGCATGTACAGTCACGGCTTTGCATACTTTTGTTATTCTAGAATGCGTTGCTTAAATCTACCACATAAGAAAATACATATGAAGCGTGCCATATGCAAAAGGTCCTAAGTGCCAATTTTTCAGCAATGCATTTTATATGGGAAATAGGTTCTAAGCGCCATGTTTTACTTGCAGAATAAATGCCGGGTCGATAGTGCTGCTACAAGTGGCAGAAATAGGGACCCAATTATCAAAACGTCCTAAGTGCCATAGTACTTTCATTCACAAAGTGCTGTTGTAAAGCGGTAGTTTTAGTGGATTTAGTTGGTTTATGAGCAGTTTAAAGAGTGAAAAATGGAAAGTTGGGAAGATATTAGGGCTAAGAAAAAAAAATAACAGGAAATATAAGAGTGGACACCCATTTTAATAAAAATTCTGGAAACACGTACCTAAGCTTAAAACGGAAGAAGTTCGTGCCTGGGAACGTGGATCCGGAAGAGGTGGGTGTTCAAAATGTTTAACTCTTTTTCATTCTTATAAAATTAATATACCTATGTAGGCAACATATAACTGCCAATTTGCTTGTAAGGTAATTACTCTTGCCAGTAGGCAGAAAATGTTCAGTAATTTTTATAAAATGAAAGATTACAATGATTATAATGGGTAGGAAATACACTACGAAAAGACAAGAAAGAGATCTGTAGAATGGCATTATAGTGGAACCCGCAAGGGGGAAGAAAACCAGGGCGCCCCAGGCAAACATGGAGGAGAACTGTAGAGAAGGAAACAAGAAAGACTGTCGCTCAACTGGCTTCCTTAGCTAACTAAACACAAGGATGAGTGGAGGAACCTGACAAACCCTCTATGTCCCCGTCGGGAATAACGGGAATTATTATTATTATTATTATTATTATAAACAACAAACCATTCTTCGTGGTTTTGTTAGAGCTGCTTTGATTAATAGAAGACGACATGGCACCTATACTGACAGCAGACGACAACGTTCTTTCAAGTATTTCTTACCGCTTCCTGGTCCCTCTGAAGTGCAAGTATGGAAAAATACTTTATGTACAACATTTGGAATAACACAAAAAAGGGTGAGCCTTTGCAAAAAGACTTTATCGGGTGATCTCTCTGTTAGCGACAAAAGAGGCGGCAAAAGACCACAGAAACATCAAACTTGGAAACAAAAAATCATTGAATGTATTGCGTCAATACCTAACAGGGAGAGCCACAATGGACGAGAAAAACATCCTAACAAGAGATATCTTTCTAGCGGTTAAAATGTGAAAAAGTTGTACCTATACTGCTTTTCTCGAGAAATACGAACTTTCTGAACACAAGAAGCCACCTGTTTCACGTCAATGGTTTAATGACATATTTAAAAAGGAATTTAGATTGTCCTTTGCTCCACCAAGTGCTGAAACATGTAAAACATGTGATGCATATCAAATAGCCATACCTGCAGCTAAAAATTCCGAAGAAAAGCAAACTGAAGAACTGAAATGAGAAATTCATCATCGTAAAGCAAAAGCAGCTCAAACCCTAATGGCTCAGAATACCGACGATAGCCAGCAACCCACTTCTGACCATGTGTTATCTCTTATGACTTACAGAAGCAATCGTATCTTCCTACACTTACTCATACTCAGATGTATTACAGCAGACAGTATAGTATTAATTTTGGTATCCATTTTGGAAGATGAAGGCAGAAATAGAAGGCACACGAGAATGCAGCTATTAATACACCTTTATTACAGAAGAGCTTAAAAATGAAAAAGAGAAGTTCTTTTGGTCATATAACTACAGCGGCCAGAACAAGAATCAAGGTCTGTTGACTATGTACATCATCCTGGTGGCTAAAAGTTTGGTGGATGAAGTACTCCATGTTTTTCCAAAATGCGGTCATACGTTTCTTTTCTGTAATAGAGACTTTGGCAGTATTGAAAAGGCGAAAAAAGGTGTAAAAGTTGTAGTTCCTATGGACCTCATCCGTGTTAGGGCAAGTGCCCGTAAACAGAAGCCATTTGTGATCACTCAAGTGGGATTTTTTAACTGGATGCAAGTTGCTACATCAGGTTACCCAACTAAACGTTTAGGAATATTAAAAGCTTGTATGATAAAAATAGATTATTAAATATCTTCGTATTATCGTAGCAAACCAATCTAAGTAGTGACATTTTGAAATGTGATTCACTGTCCTTATTTTCTTTTGAAATTGTTAAAGTTCTTGCTATAGAAAAACAATTGTATTATACACGACGATAAAATTATTTCTATCCACTCTTGAATCATTAACGTTTCGACTTCGTCTCGACGTTAAACGATTCACTCGTCGATAAAATTTAACTTTATCGTCTTGTATAATAAATTACTATTATTTTATTTAATATGGCTGCTATTGTAATTTTAATTGTGTTTTGTTGTCAGGGGTGTTAGGGTGTGATTAGAATAGTTAGGTACTTAGTCGTATTAAAAATGCCTTTTTCATACAACGAAAAGCGCTATATGTTGCAAATCTATTACGCAAACGGCAGAAACTCAAGAGATTCAGCAAATGCCTATTTTAAAATGTACCCTGAAAGGAATCAACCGAACGAAAGTTATTTCTTAAGACTTCACCGAAATTTGTTTGAATATGGACAATTTAATGCACCGAGACCCAAATACGGGAGTAGGATCTCTTTAGCAAATCGGGAGGCAATTCTTCAGGCGGTAAGTCCTCTTTTATGTTTTTGCCATAAATCAATTCATTACTTAATTTCAAGTGAACGAAAACCCATCCATTTCTACTAGAGACATATCTGTTAATTTGAATATTCTGCAAACAACAGTCTGGAGAACACTGATTCTATCAAATTTTAAACCCTATAGAATACATACCAGTCAAGCTTTACATCCTGGTGATAGCCAGAGGCAGCTTAATTACTGCAATTGGTTACTTGATCAAACAAATCGCGATGAGAATTTTGTTGAAAAATTCATTTGAACTGATGGATGGCGCTTCTTCAATTTAGGCGTTTTTAATCGCAATAATGAACATGTATGGGCAACTGAAAATCCTAGAGAGAATAGGCAAGTCCGGCATCAAACTCGTTTTGCTTGTAACATCTGGATCGGATTAACTAAAGATAGAATACTGGGCCCTTTCATTTATGAGGATACTCTGATTGCAAATAACTACCTACAGTTCTTAAGAGGACCAATGCTGGGATTTTTGGGTGAAATTCCACTTAACGAATTAAGACAACTTTGATGACAACAAGATGGTGCCCCACCACATAACGGTGTTTTAGTTCGTAATTATTTAAATGAAATTTTTCCGAATGCATGGATAGGTAACAGAGGGGTTATCGAATGGCCCGCGCGTAGTCCGGACCTTACTCCGTTAGACTTTTTTTATGGGGATCATTGAAACAGTTTTATAGCTGCTTGTCAAAATATTCCCCGAAGAAGTATTCAACGAGCAATACATAGTGTCATCAAAAGAGCTCATATGTGTGTGCAGCAAAATGGTTTTCTTTTTGAACACCTATTATAATTTTGATTTATTGTTAACTTTTTTTCCTTTAATTATTATTCCTTGCGGTTTGTTTTCAAATTTACGTACTTATAACTCAAAAGTACGTGTTTTAAGAATAATTACCGTTTTTTGTGAATACTAGTCTAATTGTTTGATATAAGGTAGGTAAGTTATACATTAGTAAGAAAAAACAAAGATGATGATGGTTGGCAGAAGACGAAACGTCGTATTAAAAATCCGTTACCGTCATATTGTAGGTTTGTAAAAGTTGCCTTAAGAATGTATTATTAATTTTTGAATATCTTTGTAAATAATATCGGGAAAAAATAAAAACGAATATGACAAATTTTGAATTTTTTCAAAAATCTCGAAAACGAAATAAAATTTTGATGGTTTCTCAGCGGCATATAGTTGTGCACTAAATTGCGCAACTTCGCGAAATTTAAACCACCCCTCTAACTCTTACCGTTTTCGAAATCCCTATGGTTAGCCTCGACTTTGAATCACCCTGTATACAAAGTTGCTTAGTCTTCAAAAATCTGATAGATTTTATAAATTTTTTGGCCATGCGTTTGTACCAGTAAACTACAGCTTTTTGTGGAAAAAACCTTAATTTTGATAATTACAGGGTGTTTAAAAACATCATAATAAATTATCCATCCATATTTTCTTAACCCCTTGTATAATCACTACCAATGTTTTTTGTGAATAGCTACTTCAATTTAGAAGCTATTTCCTCTCTTACAAAATTTTAGTTGGGTAAACGGTTTAGCCACAAAAAATATTTTCTAAATTTCTACAAGCCTGAATCAGTAATTGTAACTTAACACTAGGTTTGTAGCGATTTAAAAAATATTTTTTTGTGGCTCAACCGCTCACCCAACTAAAATATTGTAAGAGAGGAAATAGCTTCTAAATTAAAGTAACTATTTAAAAAAAATGTAGTGATTATACAGGAGGTTGAAACATTTAAAAAAGTTAGTCATTTTTAAAGCCCTCTAGCGGCTCAACTCAGCAACTTTGTATATAGGTAAGTTGAGTTAAACCATCATATTTTGGGCAAAGGAACTTGTGGTCTTCCGTTGTACACGTATTTTCCGGACACAGCATATACAGGGTAATTTTTAAGTTGATTCTTTCCGTTTACCAGGAAATAAAGTTAAAAAAATAAGCATTTTTTTATTTACCACTTTTCCGAAATATGAAAACTAACGAAGGTGCTAGAGTTTTAAATTAATAACTAAACTTTGGCGCAAAGGCGGCTGGACAATTTTATTTTTGTTTATCTCTGTTGTCAAGCAATGACCTGTCAACTAATGTTATTGATACAATAATGGCTCATGTTATGAAAATAATGAATGAGTGAATATGCTTATTATTTACTGGGAGTGTCGTCAAAATGCCGCTGCCACATCGCTCTGATGCGCGGAACGTGTGTGTAGAAGCGAATGCTGATAATTTTGAACAATCATTTAAGTTAGATTAAGTTTAGTTTAATATTCGTTAAGTAGTTGTAGTTCTTAATTTGAAACTTTAACACCTTCGTTATTTCGCAAAAGTGGTAAATAAAAAAAAAGCTTACTTTTTTAAACATTATATCCTGGTAAATGGAAAGAATCAACTTAAAAATCACCCTGTATATACAGTATGTCCCCTCTGGTACGCCACTGTTTTCTAGCCGAAAATTTTGTAGCTATTGTAAGTTGTATTTGTTATTAAATAATATTTTTAAAAATTTCTTTTTGAAAACGACGCCGTTTAAATCCTATTAAAGTCCAATGAACGAAATTGCTGTTACAGATTATTATTAATAATAATAATAATAATAAAGTTTATTTCCAAAAAGTAAAACAATAGTAATTTTTATGAAATGTATTATAAATAATTTAGAAATTAGATGGCAATCAGATGACTTCTGTAAAAGAGACCCCTGCTCTTACTAACTTACCACCTAGCAAAATAACTGAAATCAAATTCATTAAAAATACTCAAAAATACTCAAAATACACAAAAATACACATAATGCAATGTACAATGTACAAAATACAATATAGTATATACCATATGCCATATCCAATCTGCAATATATAACCTAGAATATACAATATACAATATACAATATACAATGCCCAATCACTCACAATTATAAAAAGTAACAATGTTATCAAGTTGCACCCGTTAATAAAGGAGTTTCCGAAATTATATACCGTTATTAAATAGCATATTTATAATTTGAACTTTAATAGTAGTCAAAGGAAGAATTTTCAGTGAAGGCGGAATGGAATTATAAAGCTTCGACACATTATAAGAGAAAGAACATTTAAATAACTCAGAGCGATGTATGCAACAATCTATTAATCCCCTACGTCTAATTTGATTTTAAAGTATAGGTAAGGAGGAGTTTTAGTATGAATTATTTTATGAAAAAATACTAAGCAATGCAAAATTCGACGCTTATTCATGTTGAGCCAATCGGTCTCTTTAATTTTGTATGTTATATGTTCCCGACGTTTAATGCCATGAATAAGTAGCAGACATGAGTTCTGAACCATTTGAATTCTTGTACTGGTGATATTATCGATACAAGGTCCATAAACGACATCACAATAATTAAACTGATTTTTCAGGTTTTTTCGAAAAAGGTTTATTCTATCAAAAAAATAAAAGATACATCTTTTGTATAGTTTCAATGGATAAAGCTTATCGTATTGACCAAAAAACAGTGGCGTACCAGATTTTTCTAAAATAAAGTAACTGAGGTGGACCTGATGCACGCCACTGGTGGAAATAAATTAAATTTATTTTGACTAAACAATGCCACTTTATGAAATACTATCATACACCAAGTTTCATTAGAATACCTCTAGGCGTTGTCCAGATTTTTGAAAACGAAATAATTTTTGTTTAAACTTCAACACCCTGTATCTTGTGAACGAAGCCGTTTAGGTTTCATGTTTGTATGAACTTTTTATCTTAGAATTGATCAAGGAATCACCCCTTAAAGTGTGTTTACGTACTTAATTAACACCCTGTATATCGATTAGTTTTAGCTGACTGAACAATCTCAAGGCCAGAAAACTTTTTTTCGTAAAATATGTCTCAATCTTGACTAGTAAATGCATGTTTCGTAATTATTTTTTAAAAATTTAAAATTTTACTGATAACGGAAGTCACCTGACAACTTTTGTTTTTCCCATTTTGCAACCACCTCTGGTCGTCAGTGTTTGATTTTCTAAGAAATTCTAAATAATGTTTTTTTAATTTGATGCCAGCTTTTTGGCGATCACTTTATTTATTATTTGTTTATAATAATTTTCTCAAGTAGTGCACACTGTAGTTTGCGAATTTAAATTCGGCGCAGAGATGGCCTTGCGCCGAGTTGGCTGGCGCCGAGATGGCTCCGCGCCGAGTTGTCCCGGCGTAGAGCTGGCCTCGCGCCGAGATGGCGGCGCCGAGGTGGCGGCGCCAAGTTGTCTGGCTTCGCTTACGACCTTTTGCATATGGCACGCTTCACATATAAAATACAAGTTGGCTTTTGCTTTTCAATATGAAGAAAGAAAAATTACAAGTGGCGATCCAATCCCCGTTTGAATGCACGGTAACCAAATTATTCCTTAAAATTTAAAATATAGAGAACACGTTAAGGGGACGTTCTGAAGGATGTGACTCCACGACGTAATAATAGGGAGTTTTTGCATTACTTTCAGTGGAAATAACGGCCGTTAAAGCCTATGTTACCTAGCGACGTCAACGATACAGCCAATCTAAATCGAATGTTTTGGTTTTAACGTAACGTTATTTTAACGTAACGTTGTGCAAAAACTTCCTAATTTCGGGCATATCTATTAGAACTTTTTTTCTTATTTTAAGCTTCAGAATCAACCCTTAACTCTATGAACCACGTTGACATATCATGGTTCTTTTACAGAAATGCACCATTGCAAACTGTTAATTAACAAGTGATGACAAGACCTTTAAATTGATTGCTTAGGTCTTGATGTCATGGTACGGTGGGTGAGGTATTCAATTTTAAATGTAACCTGGTAGTATCTATCGTCTTTTTTCAGAAAACTGTAGGTCTATATTTGTTCAAGGTGAAATATGCCAAACTCTATTTTTTAACACAAGTATTAGTGTTTCTTTAAATTTGGCAAATATAACCGAAAAAATTAGGTTGTTAAGTTTTATTTTTAAGAATAATCTGACCTGAAACTCTAAAAATTTGTATTCCCTTGACATCGTCTCTAGTATATTCTAAAACAGCTCAATTGTATTCCGTGGTCTCTCACAGAATAGTATCAGTTGATAGACGCAGCTACGCCGATTTTACCCCTGCTTATCTTCATTAATTGTCAAATATTGATAGACGGTATCGTAGCAACCAATCACTTCTAATTTATATGAATGCGTTTGTACCAGTTACCGGTATGTTACAACAAAAACTGTATTGCTTCCGCTAATAACCAGTAAATTAATGAAACTCGTACGTTCAATTTGGAGTGTGTATTATTATTTGGAATTTATTACCAAAACGAGCGCAATTTGTGTGCATTTAAAACGCTCAAATAAATATACGCTGTATCTGTTTATTTACCAATGAACTTCAATTTAAACACTGAGTACCGGGTACGAAATTGCAATATAGTAACAATTATACTTCAGAGTTTGACAGAGTATAAATTCCAATTAAATAGAAATGTAGCTACAGTTACTTACTTTGAATTAAAAATGAAACTGCTGTGTGTAATTGGTAAACAGATATTACTGAGTATTTTATCATATACCTATACACTAGTGGCAAATATTAAATAACATTTAGAAATACAATTCATCAATTACTGTATGAGTGAGTCCAAGAACGTGTACTGTCTAAAATGAGTCCAATAACGTTTATTAAATTGGAAAGAATTTTTATAAAAACTAAACTAAAAGTATAATATAATTTTTATAGTTCTTAACTTGTACCATATGGTGCAGTTCTACACTCTAATCAATTATAAAAGAGTAATAATTTTACGTGAAATGAAAAAGGCTTTTCTGTCTGCTTGTCATGTTGATATCGTTCTAAAGCTTTCTTAAATCACACAGAAATCTTTCGAAGTCGCTCAAAGAAAATGACTGACGTCCTGCTGAGCCTCCTCGTTATTATCAAACACTGTTTCTTACCAGATCTGTCATCAGCTGTGAGAATGAACTAAATCCATTGCAATCTTACTTTGCATTGCACTCAGTTCCACAACGAATTCAAATCGCAAGGATTGTCAACGCTACAGTTAAATTGCAATAAAAATTTAGCTATACAGCTTGAGTAGTGACATTTATAATTCCCAATATAAGGTTCTATTATTTATTGACCAACTTTTTGTCATTGCAATTCTCAAGGGTTTATTTTCATACTGGCTGAAACTCATTTTAATGTACTGTTTACAGGAACTTACTGGTAGTTATATTGTGTTTTCAGCATTCCAGAAGTTTATGAAGCTGGCGGGCAATAAATCTGGAGCAGTTACAAAAGTAAACAGTCCAGGAGATCTTCAAGTTTACAAAGTCAATTTTGAACCGCCATTGTTCAGGTATCGACAACAGTAAGGCCGCAAATTGTTTTCAAATCAAGATGATTTGAAGTGTATTGCATTTATTAGTGTATTTTGTAACATTTTCTTTAATAAAGTTTAAGATATTTAGGAGCTGTAGTAATGCAATAGATACATGGGGTAATGGAAATAGCCCAAACGTAATCCAGTTCAAATTAGTGACTACATGCACTATAATATTAAATGAACACTGAGGATGGTATGGAAGCTCCAAATCATGATGTTGTTTTAAGATCTAACTTCTTTAATTTAGCGACAGTAACAAAAATAGAGCTTGAACGACGAAAAAATTGAAACCAATATAAGTTAAACATTGCAATCAAAACTAAAGTAAATGCTTTCTACATGGTATATGGTTGGTGAAAGAACATATTTATCTGCCGTAGAGCAAATAAATAAAATAGTAAAAATTACAACTTTGAAACATCTGGTTGCAATCACAAAAGAACAACTGAAACTATGGAAAAGCAATAAAACAATATATAGTACAATCGTCCAACTAGCTTGAGAAAAATAAAAAATTCTCCAAGAGGGAAAACACATTTAATTATCCAAATTCCAAAATAAAATACAGCAGTATATGATGAATACCGAATCGGATGCCTCTTCTCTGTGTCAACTAATAATTCAAGTGGTTTTGTTAAATTATAAAGATTAAATCTGTTTAAACTTGATTTAAACACACATAAATTTTATTTTCAAAAATTTACGAAATCCAGTTGCATGTTTTTAAATGCAATTCCCATTTATTAGCAAGAAAAATTTAATGTTGCAATCACCAGCTTTGCCTCATAATTACTAAATTTAATATGTTTAAATTAGATTAAAACTATATATTTCAGTCCAAATTTACGAAACATTATTCATAATTTAAAAGCCAGTGTTATTACGCAATCAGACAAGTTAAAGACCAGGAAAAATGCAAATCTGCACTCCATGCACAATACCGACCTACAGTAGTAAGTTCAACGGGCGACCTTCGCTCTAGCAGGAAATAAAAACTGCATAATTGCTTATCTGCTGTTTTGTAATTTAAACACTCTGTTCTAGTAAACTGTATACAGTGTGTACATAAAGTATGGAATAAATTCATTATCTAGAAAAGGAAAAAGTTTTCGGAAAAATCCTCGGATACGTCAACCTTTGTTTTAAGATGCGCATCTTTTGACGTTCTATTCCCATTGATGACATCATTACTGTTCCGGATATGACGTCATCGACATTTTTTTCAAATAGCAACCTCTATTTCTGACAGCGCCATTTGAAAGAGCATATTTTTCTGCATACAGCACATCAAAATCTTTGTCATGTTACATAAGGAAATTTTCGAGAAAATTAATGTTATAACGATTTAATTAATTTTAATTAATTTATTTTATTCAGTTAATTGAACAAACTAATTAATTAAGTGTTGAAACTGAAGTCCTTTCTAGCTTTGTAAAGGTCTCTTTCTAAGTCATAAAAAACCACTCTTTTTATTATAGCAAAAAAGACATTTTATCCACAATCACCTTATAATTGAAGTTTTATCCACACTTATGAACCGTCTAAAGTACCACTTTATCCACTAGTGGAATAATGAAATTACTTTATTTCATTAGTGGGATCAAGAAGACTATACTAAGGAGATGCAACTTCCTATGACGGCTGTTTATAAAAGCGGCCCTTATGTCGGGGATAGCCGTCGCGGCGCTGTCGACAGCGTGTACTGCCGTTCGAAAGTTGGAAGCGAGCTAAATTAACCTGTAATCGCGGTTAAAAGTCAGTTTACGGTTGTTAATCCAATGGAGTGTATTTCAAGTGTGTTATTAATTGTTAAAACATGGTCCGAATTTCCAGTTACACTCAGCAAATGTTTGACATTGACAGTTCACGAGTTTTGTGAATGAATAATTGTACACCACGGCCGCCTTACTTGTCAGCTTTTAGCGGTCCGCTTCGAAACGGGAGTTGCATGTCCTTAGTATAGTGTTCTTGAGTGGGATAAAACCATGTCACTTACTACTGCAGTGTTGGTAGCACTGTCAAGCTATGCCAAATTCGAAATTTGTACGTTAAGTTTTGCGTCAATCTGTGTCAAATAACAAACAAAACTTAACCTATTAACCTCTCGAATTTGACATAGACTGACAATACACTTCAGTACTGCCAAACGTATAACATTTGATCTTTCGGTACTTTCCAAATTGTCACTATGACTTTTCATGGCTGTCAATACAAAACGCATGTTTTTTACTTCCTTTTACGATAAAGGAAGTATTGGATTCACCTCAAAAATTACAAATTGAGTTTTCAACAGATCTTCACGTTTTAGAGTCCCCTGAATTAATTAGTTTGTTCAATTAACTGAATAAAATAAATTAATTTTAAATCACTATAACATTAATTTTATCAAAAATTTCCTTATGTAACATGACAAAACTTTTAATGTGTTGTGTGCAGAAAAATATTCTCTTTCAAATGGCGCTGTCAAAAATAAAGGTTGCCATTTGAAAAAAATTTTGATGACGTCATATCCGGAACAGTAACGATGTCACCAATGAGACTAGAACGTCAAAAGATGCGCATCTTAAAACAAAGGTTGACATGTCTCAGGATTTTTCCGAAAAGCTTTCCCTTTTCTAGATAATGAATTTATTCCTTACTTTATGTACACACTGTATATGAACTTTGATATTGTTACTGCGTTAAGCATTTTAGTTTTGTATAAATACTAGTTTATTTTCATAATAAAAATCAATCTGCATTTAATGTTTGATTCATTCACTACCCTTTCTAAGCCATAATATTTATGGGGCATAAGGCTGTGCTCCAAGGGTGGTTTTTACTGTCGTCCGTTCAAGTACCATTGACTACATTGGTTTAAAACGTAAACACAGTCTTGTTTACGTGCTTGACGGATAGAATCAGCGCAAAGTAACGGAATCCTGAAGCAGCCTCTCAGGCAATTCTGTTCATGGTCCTTCGAGCCGGATCTGTTTCCAACTAACGAAAAAACACATCTCCAGAAGAAGACAACATCTGCCAACCACCCAGTTCCCAGAAAATGGCCAACAACATGGAGGAATTCAACAAATTAGCTGTCGCCCAAGAAGAGCTGGCGCAGAAGATAAAGCAAATATTATCCAACAGCAAAAAGGACCCTGCCAGCCGAGAAAACGAAGCATACATCGCCAGTCGCAACAAAACGCTGGACGAACTTTGGAACACTGCAACTAAAAATCATGCAGAAATGGGGCAGCTAAGTATTCCAACTCATAATTATTTTAAAACAGGGTATTACGACCAAATTAAAGCCATATACGGCGAAGCAAAAAGTTACTTGCAGAGCTGTTCAAAATCAACGGAAATTTCCAACCCCTCCGTAATCCGAACGCACGAGGAAATGGTGGCCAACCCCGAGCAAAAGGTTCGTATCCGAAAACTGCAGATTCGGATCCAGAATTTTAAGCAAGCGTTGGACGACGCCGAACTAACACAAGAATTAGAGAGGCCCGCCATCACGACAAGGGAATTAAGAGAAAAATGGGATCGTGTGGTCGAGATGGACGAAGAGGTTATGTCAAACGACATGGCTTCAGAACAAATGCACTTCAGTCCTGAATATACTACGTTGGAAGACAGGTATAGAAATTTAATTATTTTATTGCAAGCGCCAACAAGGAACGAGCAAGCAGCAGCCATCTCGCTTCCTCAAGTCAAAATTCCCATATACGAGGGAAATTATGAGGAATGGGCCACTTTCAAGGACCTGTTCACCAAATTAGTAGATGACAACCAGAATATGGACGATGTCATCAAGATGCAATATTTAAAGACGCATCTTAAGGGAGAGCCAAGCCGATTGATCCAGCATCTAGCTGTTACCCAAGCAAACTACAACACCGCCTGGAATCTGCTGCAACAAAGGTATCAAAATAATCGCCTTATTTTAACTAAATTGCTAGATACCATATTCGATCTGCCGGTCCTCTCCAAAGAGTCAGCCCAAGGGTTAAAAAGATTGCACGACTCCATCAAGGAATGTGTGGAGGCAATCAAAAATTTAGGGATCTCCACGGACAGTTGGGGTCCGTGGATTAACAGAGCTATCGCTCGAAAATGGGATCCTGAAACCAACAAATTATATGAACAGTCGCTTCAATGTCCAAATGAAGTCCAGGATCACCAAAATTTAATGGCTTTCCTGCAAGTGCGGTTCCAATCCCTAGAATCCATAGATGGAGCTCGAAAGCCCACGCAGGAAAGACCACAGAAGAATTATGCTTCCGCATCCCTAAATTGCAAGCTGTGCCATGGGGATCATTACATCGACAACTGTAGCCAATTCCAGAGGCTACCTACCCATGAAAAACTAGAAGCAGTAAAAACCAATCGATTGTGCTATCGATGCTTGCGGCACGATTCAAATATACCATGTCGTGCCTATTTTAATTGTAGGATCTGTCGCTTCCCGCATCATACACTGTTTCATAAGGCGCAGCCACCATCAAGGCCGCTCCCTGCCCAAAAGATGAGAACGTCAGCTCATGCAGCAGCTATGAAGACTTCCAACGCTCCAGAAAAGAAGCCGAAGTCGGACATCATCACCGCCAATTTAGGCGCACAGGAGAGCCAAGTTCTACTTGCTACAGCAATGGTTCAAGTAAAGGCAGCATCCGGGATGACTCATCTACTACGAGTATTAATAGATCCCGGGTCTCAGGGTCGTTTATCACGGAAGCATCAGCCGAATTATTGGGGTTACCCAGGACCAAGGTTCGAGCTGAAATCACAGGAATTGGGAACAGCGAGCCAAAAATTGCCAAATGGAAAATCCCAGAAGGAATCACTAAAACAAAGGATGGCATCTTAGGACAAAATACCGAGCTGGGCTGGATATTATCTGGAACCATTGGAAGACAGCATAACGACAGCATTAAAGTCAACACCATGGTTGACAAAATTGGAGAAGAATATCAGTTGCAGAAATTCTGGGACACAGAAGAAGTACCCACACAAAGAACACTTTCCCCAAAATATCAGGTACGTGAAAAGAAATTCACAGAATCAGTACAGGAAAGACCGCAGAAAATCGAAGCTTCCGAAACTCTTAATCATGGAGGTCACTACATCAAAAGCTGTGGTCAGTTCCGAAGTTCACCTACCAATGACAAGCAAACAATCCAGCAGGTGAAGAAAATATTAACAACCGATCCTACAGCGGAAGAACGAGCAATCGCAGCTGCCAACATAAAGAATACGGAAGTTCAACATCCTGTTATCATCGAATGTGAAAACGTAGCATCTTCTCATCCACAAGAAAATCACCAAGTGCATGGAACCTCCGAAGTCCTCACTCACGAAATCCTCGTTCATGAAATCCGCATCCACGAAGTTCCCATTCACAAAGTCGATGGACAGAAAGGAAAGGAAATTGCCGGCCACGAACAAATCGTTGAAACTCCTAGAGCAGCTCCAAGCAGTGGATGCAGTCCAAAAATTGCAGACCACGAAAAAATCGTTGGAACTCCTCCAGATGCTTCTACAGCAGCTCCTAGCGATGGATGGAGCCAAGAAGTTGCAGCAATAACTGCTGCTACCAAGAACACCTCCGAGTCCACTAAAAACTTGACACACGGTGGAGAGCGGCACCAAGACTTGTCGGCAGGGGATGCAGGAAAAGAAAACACCAAACACGTCGCACCTAGCGATGGATGGAGTCAAGAAGTTGCAGCAGGAACTGCAGCAATCGAGAAACCCTCCCATTTCAATAAACAATTAGCACCTAGTGGAGGGTGGCAACAAGACACAGCGGCAAGAATTGCAGTACACGAGCAACCCTCCGAGTTCTCTAAACATTTAGCACCTAGTGGAGGGTGGCATCAAGAAATGGCATCAAGAAATGCAGCAAGCGAGCAAACCTCCGAGTTCGCTAAATACTTAGCACCCGGTGTAGGGTGGAACCTAGAAATGGCAGCAGCCAGGAATTCAGAAAATGAAAAATCCGAAACCAAATATTCTACGCCTAATAGAAGGTGGATTCAAGAACTAACAGCAACAAGTTCAGGAAACAATAAACACAATGCTAAGCACTTAGCCCCTCGTAGAAGATGGTATCAAGAAGACGGCTTATTAAAGTCTGCGAGGGAATTTACCGAAAACACGCAATGTGGAATACCGATGCGGCATCCTCTAAAACAGCTAACCTCGGCAAGAGTGATATTAATTATCGTATTCACTCATATAATGTTCGTCTCCAAAGGAAGAGGCAGCCGATGGACGTTGGCAGGATGTTCCAAACCAATTGGTAACATAGTCAAGCTCTTTTACAGAAATAGCAAAGAAGCCAGTGTTGCAGCAACCGAACCACTTCGAGGATTTACAACCCTCTCGGTTCGACCTGCAACATCATCTGAAGGAAGTAGCATGGAGAGCCATCCGACGTCGCTACTACCTATCCAGAGGAATAATCAACAGCGTCTAAAAGACGTAACATGGGAAACTATCCGCCATCATTCCTATCTATCCAGCGGGATCACCGGCAGCATATTGGGAGCCGCTATTCTAATAGGAGCCTTCTACTACATTCGGAAAAGAATCAACCGAAGGAAGCATCAATCCAAACAACGCCAGTCAGCCGTAGAAGAATATCCTCTAAAAACCCTTAATGTGGAAGAAACAATATAGTTTTCCTTTTCTTTTTCTTCGGCCTAAAATTGGCAATATGTTTAAACTTGATTTAAACACACATAAATTTTATTTTCTAAAATTTACGAAATCCAGTTGCATGTTTTTAAATGCAATTCCCATTTATTAGCAAGAAAAATTTAATGTTGCAATCACCAGCTTTGCCTCATAATTACTAAATTTAATATGTTTAAATTAGATTAAAACTATATATTTCAGTCCAAATTTACGAAACATTATTCATAATTTAAAAGCCAGTGTTATTACGCAATCAGACAAGTTAAAGACCAGGAAAAATGCAAATCTGCACTCCATGCACAATACCGACCTACAGTAGTAAGTTCAACGGGCGACCTTCGCTCTAGCAGGAAATAAAAACTGCACAATTGCTTATCTGCTGTTTTGTAATTTAAACACTCTGTTCTAGTAAACTGTATATATGAACTTTGATATTGTTACTGCGTTAAGCATTTTAGTTTTGTATAAATACTAGTTTATTTTCATAATAAACATCAATCTGCATTTAATGTTTGATTCATTCACTACCCTTTCTAAGCCATAATATTTATGGGGCATGAGGCTGTGCTCCAAGGGTGGTTTTTACTGTCGTCCGTTCAAGTACCATTGACTACATTGGTTTGAAACGTAAACACAGTCTTGTTTACGTGCTTGACGGATAGAATCAGCGCAAAGTAACGGAATCCTGAAGCAGCCTCTCAGGCAATTCTGTTCAAATCCTAACTTCTCCCCATACTATGTATTTGGAAAGCATCTTCATTTGCTTATTTTTCAATTTTCGTTAAAGGTCTAACTTTTGTATTCTCTACTGTTTGCATTAAAGATCTGCTCTTGAATATTGAAAAGAGCGAACATTAGAAGATGAGATGAAGTCATTAAAGTTTGTGTTACATATGTTACACAATGAATTCTTACAGAGGAAGCTATTATCGTTACCGAAAAGTCAATTCTTACTCCTCCTTCTCGATACTTGATGTGCAAGAGAATGGTAACACCTTCTAATATAATGTTCCTTTTAGAATTGTTTTCTCCTAGATTTTGTATTGTGTTAAATAAGACTTACTACTTCATCCATTAAATTTTCCTTCAAGAACTACTTTTTCCATAGTTTCGTTTGTTTCCTTTATCATTTTTTCTTAACTTTATTTGCGTATTTTACTCAATGAGGCCTCGCAAATTAGGTACTACAGGACCCCCCTTTCCATTAAAAAGATATTCAATATTAAAAAATGTTGAATATTGAGTAGAATTATTACTTATAATTCGAGAAAATTTCTATAATATTTAACAAAATGGCGCTCATAGTATTCTTGATCTACAATATTAAAGGTGGCGTCATTTTGTAAAATTTCCTTAAACTGCAGGACCGTATTCTACTTAACGAAGGCTTTCAAATGAGGTGGATACCATCTCCCTTTTCATTAAAAAAAAATTATATTCAATAAGACGCCGAGCATCGATCTTGAATTTTTGATTGACCTCAAGTGGTTTACAGTTGAAATCCTTTACTACTTTAAAATTTGACTAATATAGTTTAGTGCATTCAAAAGTTAAGGGGGCAGACTTTTGGAAACTGCATATGTTCAACAGTATTGGCGAGATGATGGTTGGTACGTCTGCTGCCCAGCGTTGAATGCCTTATCTGACAATACAGAGGACACTTGGTAAACTTGAGGTAACAGCAGAATTAAGAACCACTTGTAAGAAAGAGTATAAGGAAAGATGAGCATCGAGGCTATAATTCAAGAAACGCATGGACTGCACGAAAAAGAAGTTATAAAAGCTAATACATCTACGTAAAAGAAAGGTGAGTATCTGAGTAGGGAAAGCAAATTCGTAGCACTAAATAACAAGCAATAGAAAGCTTAGAACTCCGGGTAATAAGAAAGATACAGTCTACGTATTTATATTGACTTCAGCGTGTACAGCTCTGAAACAAATACAGAAACGTGAAATACAATATTTAACACAAATAATGAATCAAAAAATGACAAAATCAAGAATTTACGAACCGAGGAAAGATAGCGGACACGCTCTCAGAAATGAATAAATAAAACCGAGTTAATATGAATACTATATGTACTATGCAGAATATGAGCTACTGTACAAAATTTAAGAACATTATAGGTACATAGGTTACGTTGAAACATGAAACCTTTTGCATATACATTTTTTCTTTGAAATCCCTTCTCGCCGAGTTTGTAATGGTACTTTTTCCGCTCTTACCTCAGTGTAGCTAAGGGATCATTCTGGCCTGCCCGTTAAGACCTATAATTTTGTAATCATACATGCAAATCCTGCCAGAATTAAAAACCAAGCATTTTACATAAACATACATATACTCTGGAAGAGAACACATATGTATAAAAATACATAAAAGAAGTACACAATGGTAACATAAAAATGTTATATAGGCTATCAACAACAGTTAAGAAATGTCCATGAACTGAACGGTGAATCTACATGCTTGGATACAACAAAAATAGGGGTGTGATTGTCAATACGCAACGCTAAGTCACAAAACAAACCATGCGAAAAAGACGTACTCTCTCCATAAAAACACTGAATGCGAATCTGCTTCTGTCAACAAGATTATTAGAAGCGCTTTGTTCTGTCATGCTAATTCAGCAAGTACGAGCAAGGGGTCTGTAGGCGCGTAATGCTCGTTGAAGCCGTTCACAATTTGTTGCAATAGCAATTGATTTCTTATTACAGCTTTGGCTCTCCCCAATCTTCCTGGGCAGTACATTCCCTTGGAAAATGTAATTATAGGAAAAAACTCTGCGTTATGATTGCTCCAAATGATCTCGTAGATGAACCAGATTGACTGTTCTTTTGAAGCAAGAATAGCGGCTTTCGGCCATGTAGAATTATCGCTACCTCTGTATTAACTACAAGGTAGTTGTAAAATCTCGATACTGTATTTCGGCTCAAGAATAACGAGGCGTATACTGCTCTAAATGCAGGTCCACACAGCAACTCTCAATCGCTTTTCTTAATAATTTGCGTGGCCGTCCCTTTTGTTGGGAAAATGCACCAGTCGCCTATTAGTGAGCGACTACTCTCCTCCATAGATAAACAAAAGAAACTCTCCGCTGCCTCCAAAGCGCTAAGTTGAACTAAGCAACCCGTGACTCTCTCACATGCAGTTCTAATAATGGCACACTGGCTCGCCATTTAGCTGGCTTGCACTTCCATATTCGCGCGTGGAACAGTCACTTAAAATCTATATTTGATTTAACCTAAGCATTAAAATATATAGAATATAATCTAGTTTCACACTAGCAGAATAATTGTTGAATACCAAGGTGACATGAACTAGCCCGTTACAAGTTACACCCTTCGAAGAGAGTGGTTATATCAGAACCTTTTACCAGCAAAAAATTTGATTATGAACAATTCTTTAAAATTTTTTTAGCTCTTTCAGTTTTTTCTTAAATGAGACTTTTCACCAGCTTTATATTCATAATAAATTGCATGTTAATTAAAAAGTTACAATTTTTTTCTTTTCCTATACATAACACTTGACGTATGTGTTGTCACCGACTATTCATTTTGAATGTTACTGATGTGAACGGCTTTGCTCTAACTGGTATTGAGAAGATTTCTCGTTAGATCTGTTCAACGTTTTGGTGATCACCCACGTCTTCTCTTTACATTTGGTTTACTTAAAACTACCAGTCGCTGCGTTGGATATGCCCAAAGAAGCACAAAATGCGGCTATAAACAGTGCTGAAGAGTGTTTGTGATGGAAGTTTGTTAAGTCATTTTGCTGTTCCAGATGCTTAATTGCATTTCACGCCGTTAGTTAGGTCATTTTGGTATTTTGAATAGCCGCCTAAGCTTAGAGCAGCGTGCCCGTATGCTAAGCCCTTTTAGCTCTTTATTTGGCTCCATCGCCTAATTCCAGAATCACGATTTCGCACATATTTAGCCCCAAAAGCAGTATTTGTCGTCGGTTGGAGCTCTCCTCTGATGGCGTTTTTCTGAATTCTGAATAGCACGCTGTGGCGGCGTGATACCAGCGTGGCCCGCATTGGTTTGTTTCATTTAGCACGCTGTGGCGGCGTGATACCAGCGTGGCCCGCATTGGTTGGTTTCATTTCATCGCCTTGCGATTCGCTGTGGTTTAGTCACGTGGGGGACGCGGCCAAGGTGACCTTTTGCCAACGCTTCCCTCTGGCATTCGGCCGAGAGCCGTCGATCAAGCAAGTGGTCGGATAGTGTGTGCTTCGTGCGGCGCTCCCGCCATTATGGCGGGGGCGTCAGTCTTTTTCCCGTCAAGTGCTGCTTCAGCAATTTTGTTACAAACGTTTTCGCCTTAAAGGCAGTCGTCCGGAGCCCATTGCAGAGAGCGCTTGTGTGGTGGTTGTGAGTCGGAATTTGTCGAGTGGTCTTCGGCGTAACGTGGGTGTTTTTGGAGCCCAGTTCCTGCTACTGTTAGTGAGGGGTCGTGCCCCCTTCATCTCGACCTACGAGGATTTGGTTCAGCAGAACGAGTGAGGCCCCCATTCTTTTCGTCGTCCCGTTGTACGCGTCCTGACGCGTCTCCCGTCGCCATTGAGGCGGTTATGCATTCACCCCCTTTCGCCGTTGTAACACCGAAGGTACCTGCCACCTACGATTGCAGCTCGTCGCAACTCAACTGTACCAGGCTCCCTCGCCGCCTACGCATTAAGGTATGTGCCTTTAACCTGATTACCGCTGTGAACGCGAGTGTTACTCATTACTACTCATTACTACGCTAGTGTATTCATTTAGACTTGCAGACTGTTCATGCCGTGAAGGCAAATGTAAATCGTCGCTGCCCTTGCATAAGGCAACGTGTATCTTTGTACCTACTCATTACTACGCTAGTGTATTCATTTAGACTTGCAGACTGTTCATGCCGTGAAGGCAAATGTAAATCGTCGCTGTCCTTGCATAAGGCAACGTGTATCTTTGTACCTACTCATTACTACGCTAGTGTATTCATTTAGACTTGCAGACTGTTCATGCCGTGAAGGCTAATGTAAATCGTCGCTGCCCTTGCATAAGGCAACGTGTATCTTTGTACCTACTCATTACTACGCTAGTGTATTCATTTAGACTTGCAGACTGTTCATGCCGTGAAGGCAAATGTAAATCGTCGCTGCCCTTGCATAAGGCAACGTGTATCTTTGTACCTACTCATTACTACCTATTATTGCTGTTCACTAATGTTCAACATCTGTCGTTAAGTTTAGAGCGCGCGTGCCAGCTGGTGCCCTTAATTATAGATTAAGGTTAGATACAGGGCGACGCATTCTGCTACCCCATTGTAACCCGAAGTGAAATATATGATTGGTTAGTTAAGGGAACTATTGTTTGTTTCGGCTTGTGCATGTTCTGTTACAGATAGACGCCCCTTTATTGTACGGATTATTGTACGACGGAACGAGGAAGCTGTGAGCGTGCAGGTGAGTGAGACAGCTGCGTAGTCGTGGTCGGATTGACACCTAATCACAATCCTTGCTTAAGGCAATCCCGAATATGTTATTTGACCTTGCAACTCTTGAGTAATCTTATTGGCGGAGTATTTTTGCATGCTTCGCTCCCGTCTAACCGTCCAGGCCCGGTTAGCCGGGTTAAGACAGGCTTGGTGGCGCCCTCATAATTTCGACATACCCTGTATATATTATGCCACAACGCGCTTGCCCAGAACGTATCGTGTGACTCACGCCCGACTCCCTGAGCGTTCCAGCCGTGGCCTATTAGCCTATTTCGAACCGATTTCAGGGCAAGTGTGTCAGGTTTTCAGGACTGATTCCGTGGTGCGATGCTCACCTTGGGTGGGTGTCGTAAAGTCCTTTTAATACCGTAACAAGTTCTATAAAACAATGTAAAGTGGTTGCTGATCCCAACTCCTTAAAGCCATACTTATACATTAAATTGTTTTTAAAATAACCTTTGTATTGGTGGAGAAGATCTACCAATTTCCATTTTAATACCGTTTTCCAGTTTTCCGGAAAATGACAAATACTGATTTTAACTCCCTAACCAAGGTTTCGTAGTGGTACAGCAACAACTTGTTGTGAAAACCGAATTAATGGTTTCTTTTCCAATTATAATATTTTGTGAGAAAAAGGTGCTTCCCACCTTTTTGAGATGATCAGGGAAAAACTTATTGTGTCTTAAATATTTGGTTAAATATTAATTAGACTTTGAAATTACTGTTCTTCAATCTACCTTACATTACGATGAATGATGACATAATATTACCTTCATCTTCATGTTCAACTTGATTTGTTGTGGTATCCTTCCGTTAATCAATCAGTTACCAATTTAGATTAAGGCTGTGTTTATTCGAAATAATTTTCCCTTTTTTTAATTTTGAAGTTTTCTACAGCAAATTTTCCTTGTTGAAGTATGTGTATACGCTTGTTTGTTGTAAAAATTATTGCAATAATCATAAAATATATAATGTTTTACAAATGCGCAGCAAACACGTCTCTTTTTATATACAATTTCTTGCTCATGTTTCCTCTTTGTTATGAACGAACCGAAGATCGTATTCTCTGATAACTATTTTTGCTACTTTCCATACTGAACCGTTTAATTTATAAACTAAATAAACAAATATTGTAACGGTGCACACCCTGGTTACCTGTTGCTTGTTTATAGGCCTACGTTGTGTGATTTTTTTACTGTTTTCGGCGGGTGCTTCGACGACAGTTACAGTTATTTTAACTAGGCTTCCGTATTTACTGTTTTCACTCCGTTCGTATAGGGGCTGGCGACCTCCAGCTTTTACACCAAAGAAAACAACAACATGTCAAGCGATGGTTATTTATTAGGACAAAGTAAACAGTACACTGCGCTTACAATTATTTGCCTAACGCCAATGGGCCGTTTGCCGACCGTAAACTTGTTACGAAGTGCCTGGTGGTGTTAGTGTGGTAGTAGAGAGACAAGGAGTTGTTACGCAACGCTCACTTACAAACAAGACCAAAGAGGAAGCCCTGCAGTGCCAGTTTGCGCGCTAACGAGAGAAGTGAAGGCAAATAGTTGTTAAACAACGCCCACCTGCAAACAAGGCCCAAAGGAGAGGCCTTGCGGTGCCAGTTGGTGTGCCAACGAGAGAAGTAAAGGCAAAGAGTTGTTAAGCAACGCTCACTTACAAACAAGACCAAAGAGGAAGCCTTGCCGTGCCAGTTTGCGTGATAACGACAGAGGTAAAGGCAAAGAGTTGTTAAGCAACGCTCACTTACAAACAAGACCAAAGAGGAAGCCTTGCCGTGCCAGTTTGCGTGATAACGAGAGAAGTAAAGGCAAGAGTTGGTGTCTAACGTTCACCGATTAACGAGAGTCCGAGCTGGCCTTCGCAATACCAGTGGCGCTACACCAAATAGAGTAAGGTGTTAATTAAGTGCGGAGTTGTCGTGATGTTTTGTGTTACTAGTCGAAATAGTATCGGCCCCAGGCTTCGTGCTTCTTCTGCTACCCTTTCCTTCTGTGCTGAGTGTTTTATGCAATCTTCCGCGGCCCCTCCATCCGTTGTCCTGGGCGCTCCGCCAATGAGAAGTAAATTCTGGATTTCGTGGTTATAAGCGCGATTTTAATTGGTTATTTTCCTTCCAAAACTCACGACGGCCCTTAATCCTTTCTGTTGTGATTTTAAATGCTTCTCACGACCCCCTTGACATGTGTTTCCTTTGACCGAAAACGTACACTCATAAATTTCACGAACTAATTTAGTCGGCGGTTTCTAAGCTTTTTGACCCTTAAGTTTGCCTCGAACCCCGGGTCATAAATCTAACATAGCAATTTTCGATTATGGGCCCGGGGCGCGATCAACAGCTGTGAAGGAATTGTGTTACAACTTGCAAAACAAAACGAAAGCTTCCGTTATGTCATATAATTCCAACTAATTTTATACATAAAAGATATCTATAAACTACGGATTATCATTATCCTAGAACTAAAAAATGCCTGAAATAAAATGAATGTCTTTCCTAAATAAAATGCCTGGAATAAAATAAATGTCTCCTAAATAAAATGCCTGGAATAGAACAAACGTACTTCCTAAAATAAGCTAAAATTTTAAATAACGTGTCTGTAAATACGCGACCCTCACAATATTAAACAACAAAGCGGACAGCTGTTTTGACCACGTTTTGATACTAACAATAATTAACTACAACGCAGGCAGCTGTTTCTACCACGCATTTACTTTGACAGTCTACTGCTCAGCTTTGCTTAACAGGCGCGCGAAACAATACAAAGTAGTGCGCGCAAGCTAGCTTTAAGAATCTATACAGCTCCAGGCTTCGATGCCTGCTCGTAAATAACAGAATCTGAAGCAAACATTGTTAAATTTAACCTTCTCTCGTAGGTATACCCGGCGATGCGTTTACTATGACGCCACTTGAGACGCACACCCTCTCTTTGCTTGCTACTGAACCTACCAAACCGTGAAAACTAAAAGCATCCAGCGTGCACTTGCGCCTACGTTAGTTCGAAGCACACTCCCTCTTTGCCGGTCACTCTCGTTCATTTCCGGCATAACGGTATATCGGGACATGCGCAAACACACCAGCGCTTACTTGAGCTAACATTGGTAACCCCTTGCATCCATTCACTTTACTATATCTAAGTATGAAAATCTACTAGCAAACGGTAAAGGGCATACATATACAAATCGGTTGTATATTAAAATTTTACATCAAATGCACTCAGGCGAGTAAGACCCAGTTGCCGTTATATTGTAAACGCATTCGTTATTAACGACTTCTCTTGAGTTTTCCTCTTCTCCACATTTTTATCTCTGATAACCAGTGTCTGTTGTCTGTGACTACAGACTCGCTCAGACGAGTCAGGTCAATTTCCCATTTCGAGATCGGCAAGGTATTTTACCGTAGTATTGAGAAATGTGTTTTATGCACTTTTTCTGTACCTTATAACACTTCTACTCGGTTACTGATCTTGGTTGCACAAAACACTCGTTGATTTTAAGTTGTTCTGCTATATACAGGGTGAATGAGACCACCCGTATCAGTATTTTTTTTTAAGAACGGTGATTCGTAGAGAGTTGGGATAAAAAAATTTATTATAAAAGTCATACTAAAGAATCGAATGGTGATATTATTATTTCTCGAAAAAGTCAGCATCACGAGTAGTTTTGTCCACAATGTTCAAAACTCCAAAATTTTAAATGGCACCATAAGCCGAAAAACGTATTGTTGAAAAGATCGTTAAAAAAGAAGAAAGTTTTGTAGGAAAAATTATTTTATTACTACCACCCCTTTTAAGTAATATTCGATTAAAGTTATTAAATTTGAAATTCGTTGTTAACAAACAAAATTGAAAAGTCGGCTTTAAAATCTAGTTACCGAATTAAACAAAGTTACACATACGTTTTAATGTCAATAATTCCATTTGTTGTATTAATCTACACTTGTAGCTGTTGCTATGACTCGTTTGTGCTACTAGTCCACGGTGTAGACTCCACGGCGCGGGCGCTTTGAATTATTCCGACATCTGTTTCTAACGTCGCTTTTATGCTAATCGGCTACTGCCTAGTACCTTGTGCTGGCCTCGCTGGTGAATTTTGGGTCGGCAATTACAGCATAAAATCGCTCACTAAAGTGATGACTAAGAAAGGTCAGTTGGGAACTAGTTGGATTTGGGCCTTCGCAGTTCGCCACCGTGGTGCCTTCTCTATTGAGTTACTCAGTGGCGCGGGTGCTTCCTTTGTTGGCGTTCTCGTTCCAAATTGTCAAACTGTAACGTTTGCACTACTTTTTAAACTCTATGAATAAACAGTAGAACCCATGTAAGTACTAATTGGCTGTATAAAGGCTGTGACTGCAAACTCGCTCAGACGAGCCAGGTCGCTTCGAGATCGGCAAGGTCTTTTGCCGTAGTATCAAGAAATGTGTTTTAAGCACTTTTCCTGTGCCTTATAACACTTCTACTTGGTTACTGATTTTTGTTGCACAAAATACTCGTTGATTGTAAGTTCTTCTGCTACACCCAGTTATATGATGATTCCAGCCGCATTAAATTCTTTCAAATGAAGAGAAGCAATAATACATTTTGTTTTGTTTTTTGTTAGGCAGTAATAATTTGAATCTTATATATTCTACAGTATTTTCAACTTCATAAATTTTCTGATTGGAATGCGGTAGTGGTTTATACACGTTCTATGTTGCTAATTTTGACAGACACGATTTCTAGTTTTTCTATTTATTTCGCATTTTCAATTCATTTCCTGAAAGACATTTTAATTTATAGTAATGAGTTTCTATACTTAATTGCGGTAATGTTAAATGTGTGCTTACATAAATTGCAAGTAATTTTTGAAAGTGTGCACGCTAATATTTTAAATTTCCTATAGCATAATAACCGGGAAAATGCAATCCGTCGAATTCATCTCCTGCTATGAGTCGGTTTCCAACAGTACAACGTCCGTTGAATGGTGTTCATGAACGAGCGCGTCGCATTTGATACATGCCGCAATATTTTACGGAAGACACAGACAAAGCAAAATAAAATAACAGGATAGGACAAAACCTAATTCCTAACACATGTGTCTCGCTGGCAACGCGGCTCCATTATTTGATACTCTGTGAGTTGTAACTCCAGATAAATTAAAAAGGCTCTCGAAGCGTTTGTTGAGCCGCCGGATTTACTGATAAAAAGCTCTGGCCCACAAAGGAGCTTTGATTGGCCGGCGAGGGCACTGGAGTCGAAGGGAGATCATTCTTAGCGAGATAAAGTCTACAAGAGCTAAAGAAACTGCGCGTAAGTGCTAAATCAAATCCTCGGGGACCAGCCGCTTACTTTTCGAAAATATTAACAGACAGTCCGCTGCGATTAGAACCCCGTCCATTCTGCAGGGGATTTTCTTTTTTGGCGACAATGGAAACGTGGCGAGCGCGGGTTTAAGTAATTGTTGCAGGACTCGCGGGACGTCGATGTATTAACAATGGGCGACAACCACCACTTTGCTTTGTTATGATTACGGCCGCGCAGTGGATTGAGTTAATGGATCAAAATGATCAATTGTTCAATGCTTCTATAATCAAGAAAATGATGGTATCTGTGTTGAAGTTTAAATGAGCTTCCTAACAAGCGCCTGATATAATATCGGATATAGGTACCGTGATTACGTTAGAGAAATAACATTTTATAGTGTTTAACACTGAGGAAGATAAAGACAACGCTGATAAATATATAAGATGAATTTTTTAACACATGCGTACCAATAAAAAATGCTAAAAACATCGCACATGTAGGATATCACATGACAAACACTAGGTAACGTGATGTTATATAATAACAGGTTGAGCGAAGAACGGGGTGAAAACATATAAACGGGGCTGTCATCACTGCCGAATTGCCGACGATATAAGAAACTACATGCTCCCGGATGATATACAAATTGTAGCTGGAATCGTCGTATATCTAAAGCGGCGTCCTGTGAGAGCTTGTGTGGTAGGCTGTGCATGCATGCAAACAAATTAATATAAGTGTCACGTATGCTATAAAGCAGGTATGAAGCAAATAGTTTTGCTTTCCTAACTTGTTACGTAAACTACTGTTGCTGTAACCACCAACGCTTGTTCTTAATCAATTCAGCATAATCTGATACAAAGGAAACCCTGTTTACCACACATAATAAGCTTAAAGGTTGCTCGACTATGTTGCTAGAAGGGGTTTATAGGTTATAAGACCGGAGGACTCGCTCGCGGTATAGTCAGGGAAATGGTACGGTGAACGATACGAAACAATTTTTTTTATGTTTATGAGTGGCACCTGGTGTTCACCAGCTGGTGATGTAATGGGGTATTTCACTAGGAAAATTTCCTTCGACCTCGGAAGGTATACACAGATTTAACCAGCTTCTTTTCCAATTTCTCTGAAAATGAGATTCTCCTTTCATTAAAAACGCGTACTGCATTTTGCTTTACAATAAATCACACAATATGATATCTTTTCAAAGAATACACCAAAATAAATAGATTTTTCGTCGGGAACAGTTGCTAATGCAGAGACCCGCAATAAATCAGTACACGCGATATCTCACGATATACTCGAAGCTATGTTTTGACAGCCTAGTAACAAATCAACCACCGATTGCAAATGGCGATGTAACAACATATCCCGACAAGAAATGGGTCAAAATTTAAGTCCGCTAAGCGGTCGATTATTGAAATAATACACACATGGATCCTATTCCATGGTATGAAATTGGCGTTAGTCGTCCCCGTTCATTATAAAAACAATACGATGGGTTTAACGCATTAATGCAATAATTCAACGACGGTAAGAGAAAAAATGCAAAGACAAATTGGTTAACTGGAATCCAACAGCGTTGTCCGAGGCGGCGAATGGCGATAATGAGAAGATGGCAGGGTGTGGTTCTAGCACGATAGAGGACGGGACTGGTGAAGCGACACAAGACCAAGATGAAGTTTCCCAATGTTCAACGAGACAAACAGAATTTGAACAATAAGGTTATTCCTGAAAAGCTTCTAGATTCAGCGAAGCTTCGATAGCATACAACAATTACATCGCGGAAAACGCACCCTGTTCGCTTGACGGTGGATACCTGGCTTCTGACACCCATTGGCCCAACGGTCGTTTGCGTGAAAAAATGTAACGCAAACTAGTGGCAGCTTTAATTTTTCAAACTGTCTTAACAACATTCTATCACTCTACTTTGAAGATATTGAGGTAGATCTTCCTACTATTCTCAAGTTACTATTTTGTTGTCAACTTAATCGTATATAATAGTAAGCTCTGTAGCTGCTGCTGCCGTTTATTGTGGGGTGCGTTAGTATTCATTTAGGTGAACTATTTCCTTATGTTCCACGAAACAGACGGACATATTGTAATGGTATGATGTTTACAGCAATTCTGGTTGCATTACTAACTTACGAATGTTAATGAAAGATTCAAATAGGCACAGAATTGGTATTGTATTTATTGCAACAGTAACAGTCACTAGTAAACGTTAATAATTATATAAAACATAGTTAGCAATAACTGTAATGAATTAACAAAGGTTAGTGATTGCATAAAACGATATCGTCAGGGTTACGATCAGCTTGTATTCAGTGTTCTGCTCAATATGGCAAATGTAGCTAATTTTATGATGACTGACAGAGTAATCGAGTAACGTCAGGATATGATAATAAAATCGATTTAGTGCAAAGGTGTTGCGAAGCTCTACAGAAGGTTAATGCAGCGTTTGCTTTCTTGTTGAAGTGCCAACAATCGATGAGGTTACAAAGCAATGCAAGAAGGTACAGATCATACAGACAGCATGTAAGAAGCAACCTGAGAATTACTGAAGATTACAATAATATGCTAGCGGCTTGTTAATAAGTGTTTATTAACTAAAAGTTTCCTGAATGACATTTATAAAAAACAATTAAAGTTAAGATCAAAGTATGTACACTTTACATATTAACAATTGTAAATCATGTTGCTATGGTGACCTAGAGAGTCGCTTGTTATTGTTTTGTGGGGGTTGTTGGCCGGGAGCCAAGCCGAAAGCTGTGTGTTAGCATCAGCACCAGCAGGAGGCTTTCCAGAAAGCAGATACGAGTTGGACGTCCTTTCCAACCTTAGTCTGTGGAAGTTCGCATTCGGAGCCAAGATTCTACAAGATTTGGAACTGCGGGTAGCGGATAGCAAGGTGCAACACCTAGAGGGGATCCTATTCGTGGTCCAAAACGAGGAATCAGCAGCAGGAAGTTTGCCAGAAAGCAGATACAAGCTTGGCGTCCTTTGCAGAAGCGGGAAACGAGATCTGCGATCCTTGGAGGAAAAGCAAATTTGAGTTGGCGTCTTTTTGCACTTGTAAAACAAATTCCAAGTTAGCCAAACTATTAGATCATTATGAAGGCATTTTTATAATTTACCTGAGGTGAACTGACGGATTGTTGGTTAATTTGTTGTCAAATTACACTTTCTGTGTGTTTCGAACAGCTTTATTTGGGGTTAAATATGTTGTGGTCACTCGTCAGAATTGAAAATTTTCCATACAATGGTAAAATTTCAGCCGTGTAAAAATCCAACCCTACAGATATAGTTTCAGTAGCTAGCTGGCACAAAAGTTTTTAATAAGTTGTAATTATAGAAAAGGCAACACACCGGCATTAAAGTAAAGCTTAATTAAATGATTATATTTTTAATTCCCCAGAGAGGGAGAGGCAATTTTATCATAAAATTCAAACTGCTATGTGTTGGTGCTCAATTTTAGCTATTTATTTAAAATAAATATTATATTATGGATAATAAACAATAATAAAAAGTAGGGTGCGTCACAATATCTGATGTTGGAAGTTCCTGTCATTGTTTCATGCGGAGCTGACTACTATATCACCCAAAATTGGGACCCTGAAATAGAACAAAAAGTTGAACTGCAGCTGGGCCTCTTTGTAACCAGACCAATTCTTGTCTCGTCTGAGAACATTACCATATTCCAGTTTTGGCATTCAGTGTTCAATTCTTGTGATTATTACAGACGTAGGCCTGATGTAATTTTCGATGGGACAATAATAGGTATCGACAGTATGTTTTTAACCCTCAACACGTATCGTTGTTTTACTGAACGTAATTTAAATCGTGGAGTGTTGTGGAACCCCAAATTTAGTAATTAGTTTTTGAAAGTGACAACTACTATTTATATATTTATTTATGTGCAATCTTATAGACTCAAATAAGAAAATAAATATTATTTAAAAAAAAAGAAACATGTTTTTTTGTGCATTACAAAAATCCTCACAAATTGACAACTCTTGTTTCAAAATTGAATATAATATACATTTTCATAATAAATCATAAATATTCATTATGACTCTTTTCTAGGGGAGTCCATTCCTAATTTGTGTAACATGAAAAGTTATTATTATTATTATATTAGTGCAATAATTTTGAAGGTACCATAACTACAATATTTGTAATAATTATAATAACTATCATTGTTTTATAAAATTACTTAATTAATTACAATAGGGAAACCATCCCATGCCTTTGTCTACAGAATCATCTGTAAAGATACAGAAAAGAAAAAGAAACTGTAACAACAATAATAATAATAATAACAGTAACATAAAAGGTTAATGGTTTTTAGCTTTCAGAGCATTGCAAACATTTTACAGCTGGCTGCAAATGTTCCTTGCAAACAATTTTCTCACACGTCGAGCATATAGTTCTTCCTTTTCTTCTTTTTGCCATGGGTAAAAGCAGAAATGTTGACATTTCCTTACAGGCGGGGGTCGGTAGATAGCTCCTTGAGTTGAGCTCTCCATTTCAAATGTTCTCCAATTAATTCTTTTCCTAAAGTTGTACTGAATTGTACTTGAGATGATTTTGGTAAAACATAGCTATGGCTGTCCCAAAATGAGCCGTCATCTTAATTTTGTAATAAAACGCATTATTTAGTGGAAGAGTACAGAAATGGAGGTTATGTATGGTAAATCATATCCATCAATGGCCGTCCCCACTTTGTTGGCAAATGTTGACTTTTTTATGAAATATTTGATGACTTTTTGGCATAGTTGTGGACTAATTTCTTCAATATGGTGTCGAATTTCTTCCTAGAGGTCTTGAATGGTCTGTGGATCATTGGCGCACACTTTATACCTCAAAAAAACCCAATGTGTTCTGAACTGAACCAGAACTCTCAAATTTACGGATTAATTCCATGACAGTGCTGCGAGACGATGCGACATGATCACCAAATAATGTACGAAATTTTTCTCCATTTTTGTAGTGAATTTTTACAACCTACGCGGTTCTTGTTAGCGTATCTCTCCATGGCTAAACTCCATGTTTCCTCTTAACAGCTGGCAAAGTTTTAGTACACTATGTTTGTCACAACGAAAATGACGATACATTTAAAATGACGCCTCATTTTGGGACCTCCATGGTTGCTCTAGATATGTCCAGCATCACACCGAAGGCAGCCATAGACCACCTCTTTGTTTTTCTGTGACAAGAGTAAACAGCACACTTCTGATCCAATGCATCTACTACACCTTTAGTGAAGTTGTGAAACATTATAATTTCTGGCTTCTTAGTGCGCCATTGAACCGAATTGTCGTGGTGTATTTTGACGAAATTAAATTAGACTTCTACTTTTTTTCATACAAATGCTATTAACGTTTTACATTTTTTAAAACCAAACTCAGCTGAACTTGCCATTTCTTATTTTGCTGAAATTGCACAGATATAACTGCGTTATTTTTGTCTATCGTTCTACAGAAGTCAGCTCTACTTTCCAACGCGTATAAATTGACCTCTCACAACAAGGCCAAGTTTGCGTAAGCATTCTTGTTCACGAACCAAATCATGGTTGGCTTGTAAAGGTACACGAGCCACCAATGAACACAACTATTTAACAAATCCGTGTTTGGGTTTACATGGTGTAAGACACATAAAGCCGAAAATGATGGGTATTCATCTGCGAAGAAGAAGTCGAAGTTTGATTATAAAAGTGACAGTTCCAAAGGCCCAATCAATGCTTTCTTCCATTTCATGTTCATCTAAATCGTCCACTTCTTTCTCTGAATGTGCAAGATCATCCCTACGTTCACTTTCGTTGATACTGACATCACCATGTTCTTCACCAAAACTGGTCTCTTTCGAATTTTCTGCAATATCATATTTACTATCATCACCAAGATTAGTAGCAAGCCACTCAAGTTCATTTTTGCTTAAATAACGAGGTATTCTGTTACAGCTGTTTGGCTATTTGGATATTTGTTGCTCGTGTTTTAAAGTTAGCCTATAATTGGGACTATTGAGTTGCACTTAATTACTATAACACGAAGGTAAAAAGGATATGCTTTAGAAGTTCCGATATGATTATCGTGGAATAGCAGTTTTGCTTATGGTCGAAATAACTGTGTTTGCTCGGCGAGTTATACGTACTGTCTTTTGATGCCGATGACTTTTTGAAAGAAATAGTCGTCTAAACAATTCCATTAAAATACTTACCCTATTGACTTTGACATTTGAAAGTTAAATATTTGACATCTGATTTGTAGCGAGTTTCAGTTTCGATCAGCGATTCTAGTGTCATTGCGTCACATTGTGTTTTATTCATCTATTTTTGTTTTGGTTGCTTAAGAATAGTAAAAACAATCTAGGGCAGAAAGGTAGTAAACAATCTGTCAAGGCTTTTGTAGAATTTCGTTTCTAACCCCGGAAAATGGAAGTATTTGGCTTCGATGAGAAAAACTGAGTGGCAATTTTGGTTCCCGATTAATGTTCGTGTGGATCGTGTCATGACATCACCTAGAGAATATAGTTGAATGACTTCAGCAACGTTTTTTAGTACACCCTATGAGTATCTCTATATAGGAGCTTTGTGGTGCGATTTAATTTTATTCTGTGGGTCAAGACTTTCGGATTATTTGGCGTAGGACTGGAGAAAGCGCGTTTAGAAGCCGTTCAATGCCTCGAGTGAAATGTGTAAATGAAATACACTTTTAGGAGCTAATGACACCTTTATTATAGGGTTTTTTATTGATGATCTTTTTGTGTATAGAGTAGTCCTTCTGTGGAAAGTGGAGCTTCTTTGTATTAGACGTGTATATTATTTATGGATTGGTTTATTTTTGCTGATAGCTAGGCCTATTTAGTGAAGTATGGGTTTTTAGGCGTTCCTGGGATTTGATCCACAATTGAGGTGACAGATGACCTAATGCTTTATTTACATTTATTTTACACATTTCACCATAATTAAATTATATTAAGGTGATGTAAACAATCACGCCATTGAGATACTTAGTAAGGCAATAACATTCAATATGTATTATACAAGACAACAAAACTGGGACAGTTAATATGGTCTGTTGTAAATGTGACTGCCTTAATACGTATAGTTGCTAGGTATTTCTAACTCAATTATCAACTTGTTTAGACGTTGCTATGAAACAAAATTGTTATAGTAAATGTAACTGTTTCAAGCCCCATTTAAGCTAATCAAATAATGCCAAAATCTCTATCAAGAGTTGTCCCAGTTTTTTTGTCTTGCATAGTACTTTCTAGGTACTTTTAATTTGGAATATATATAATTACCAATTTACTGTGAACGCATCGTAATCACGTCGCGAATTTGATATGAGGTGTTAAATGGAATAAATTGAATATTACATACAGGTATATAGTTATATCAGTACGAGTAACTGCATCTTCTGCTTGAAAAAGTTGTTACTAGAAAAGAGTGGGACGCGACATTTCAAGGCCTCTAAGATACGAGTAGATGTTGAGACATTATCTGCAATATCGTGTAAGAGCATGTGTCTATGCTTATAGAGAAAATACTGATGATCAATTTTGCATTTGCTATTTTGGAATAATCTATTGTTAAATTTATTGTAGTCATCCCATCCACCAATTACAATTTATTTCTACAAGCGTTGTAGTTGTATTTTTGTTTTCATATTCGCTCTTAATTAAAGAATTTTTAAAGTGATTCAAAAGATTTTCAAGAAATACTTGCATTTAAAAATATAATGATATGCAATGATTTTGATTGCAACTTACTGTATTTCAGTATTTAGAATTTACAACAATGCAGTACGAGGAACACAAGTATCCTAGTTCCCGTAGCTCCATGCATGGAGCTGCGAAATAATGATTTATGGCACCCTCTCTCGCCTAACACGTCGCCGTCATAAGTGAAGAGTTTTTAGACACGAGTGCGCTATTCATCGTAAAAACGGGGCGAATCGAACCGTCTCATCTCGGAGATAATCCTTTGTAGCCCGCTGCGTATTCAAAGCCAGCGACGCGAGCTGCATCACCATTTATCCCGACGCGTACTCCTCAAGCACGATGTTGTGTCTGGCTGGCGCTCTACACAAAGGAAATTACACGAATCTACATGCTTTGCCATGCGACTTCCGCGATTGAGCTGCCAAATCTTATTAGCGCCCCGGAAATAGCGAGGCCGCTTAATGCGAGCGGATCGGAACGCCTTAATTTGGGACATCGCAAGAAGGCAAAACTCCCCGAGCGCCAATCTCCAGGTTAAATTAAACCCAAACTCGCTAAGTAAACTTAATATTTGTCGGCGAGGCGACAAATCGAGTGGAAAATGGACACCTAAGCGAAATTTCGCATAAAGCGAACTGATACACTCGATTGCTTCCAGCGCCCGGGACCTCCGATGGGGAAATCCTGCTGAGGATGAACTCGTGCATGATCCGTTTTTGACCCTGTTTATCATAAAATGTTTATGATAGCCCGAATTACAACTGTTTATGTGAGGCATAACCGAACCGTGTTTCAATGTAGGGCAGCATGAATATGTTATCAGTATTAGGGTGGTAGTAAAATACTTGGAATTTTAGGAATGTGCCATTCGGAAATCTTATGGAAATAGGACAAGTAGTTACTCAATCATACAACTACTTTTAACTTAAGAAGTTTACTTAAGAAGTAATCGACATCACTTAAATAATTAAAGCTGTCATTTCCAAAACATTTCTAATCCAAAGTTTTTAATTAGCCTTACTGTTCAAGGAATTTTCACAAAAGAAATTTTCAAGGTTTAGTAATTGGTGCAAACCTTTCAGATTGCTTCGGAATTAAAAAAAAATGTACTAAATATAAAGTAAGTGGAGAATTTTAATATAATCGGATCAGTAAGAAAGAAATTTGAATGTTTTTGAAACTGATACGTCTAATAAATATTTTTATTTCATATTAAACATACTTCGATAGGTCGCTAGTATCATTGGAAAAACAAGACGAAGCTGCTTATGGCTATTCATTACCAATATATAGACGAAATTGTAACAACCTCGCCGATTTCGTACCGATTTACAAACTTATCAGACAGTTTTAAGAAGTAAAGAATAAAACTCGCTAACATAAAATATATTCTCACAATAAGTACCTTAAACAATCATAAAAACTTTTATTATTCTAACAGATTGGGAAATTTTATATTTTCGCAATTCCTCGAGATTATTAGCCTTGTCTTCCCTGAAGCCATAGATCGTTGATTTAAGAAAAACATTTAGAGGTAAGTTAAAAACTACGTATCATTCATTTGGCCGCAGGAAAGTTCGTCTTTTTTTCACAATAATTGTCATAGTGAGCTACCATAATATGTCTAGTTCTAAATATAAATCGAAAAAGATAAGCTCTGATTATTCTGTAAATCAATATTGTATAGTGTTGCCTGTTTGTTGCCTGTCAAAAGTATTTGTTGAAGAAAGACGATATGTTCCTTGCGAGAAAATTTTGATACAATATGTACAGTGTGAGCATCTTAAAAATAAAATGTTGCCTATTTTGCTTTAACTCAAGAACTACTACTTAAATGAAAGTAATATTTTGTACAAAGCTCAGATTTTTACGCTTGAATGAAAAGAGCATATTTGGGACCCAACATACCGGGTGTCCGTTCTCAAAGCCGAACATAGGCGATTAACATTGTATTCGACGTTTTTATCGGTTCCTGCTCGCCAATTCAACTTACAGGGACGGTAATGGTATCAATGGAAAAATAAAATTATTACGCAACAAATGAGATACCGATAATAATATTCAAGATGCGATTTTTATTTTAAAATGCTAATTTAAAACTTGGAAATTTCTAAATATGCCGTGCCTTGCCTTTCGAGTTCGATAGCATTTGTCAAAAAAAATTGGTAATTAGTTGGCGTAAATCAGGTATTATCTGTCAACGTCTGTTAGAATTATCTACAGAAAAATGAATTATTTCAAGGCAGAACGAGTGAATGCACTAAAGTTAATTGCCTATGTTCGACTTTGAGAATGGACACCGGGTATATAGGTTGAGCATCTTAAAAAAATATTTTTGCTTTAACAGGGACATAGATAAAAGTAATAATTTGCACAAGGCTCAGGCTTTACCCTTGATGAAAAAGAAACCTAACTAAAGTCGTTTATACAAAAAAAATAAAGAAAACTGTACACCAAGCATGGCAAAACAAATGCAGGGAAATTCAGACATGTGTATCAGGCGGAAGAACAAGCGGATGGAAATTCTTAGAAAATTTTAAAATTATATATTTTGAAAAAACGAGATTGCAAAATATTCGTGCAGGAACATGAAAAGATTACTATAAAAACCTGCCAACGGAAGATAGTAAAGAGTTTGAAGTTACAACGCCAACAAAAATGGCAATTAGAGAAGAAGAGACGAAATGCTTAGAGGTTACAGTAGATTAAGTGACAAAATGTACAAGACAGTTGAAAAATTGAAGAGTTCCAGAGCTAGGATAAATATCAATTGAGCTAATAAAAAATGGAATGCCAAATAGAATAATAACAGAACATAAAAGAAGTCCAACTAATGCGTTAGTCAGTCCCGTGATAAACATATATTAAGATTAAGCGGCAAAAGTATAGGTAACAGCAGCACTGACACCAGCTTTGAAGATAAATAAAGCACTGAGGCAGGGATATCTCCCACATTATACATAATCTTTATATTGTTATGATACACGATGCAGGAAGCTTAATCATATTAAAGAAATATAAAAAAAAATGAACTAATAAATTTGAACAGTTACAATAATTAAATCTTAATGGATATAAAATTTTAGATTTCAATGATGAAAGTAATAGAAACAGAGCTCTTGTTGCGTTATTCATTGTGATTCATTAAATACTGGTAGGCTAATTTGAATGTATTGAAATTAATAGGTGGATATAATAAAATCAAACCAAGGTTACATTGACAATTGTGTTTGTTAAGCAAATTTTGTATTAGTATAATTAAAAAAATAACTAAAATAGTGTGCATAAATAATCGTTACTATTAGATATAAAAATTTGTTTAAAACAGTTACGTAAAGAGAACTCAAGAAAACAGCTGTAATGTAAAATTTGGCTAAAGCAATATTGAAAATAAAACGAATTTCTGCTTGATTTTTATATAATTTGATATGGTAATATGAAGTGGTGAATGAGAAGTTATTAATACAGTTATTTGAATATTGGAATACAAGAAATAATGATAGTTGATGGAGATTGGATTTATTGGTACAAGCGACATATAAGAAGAGGTAATTTTACAATAATTATTAATTAATTTGGAAACTTGGTGCATGGTGCTCGAGATGTCTGAGTATCTGAAAATAAATGGGACAAAGTTATAATTGGAATCAATCAAAGGAGACAAACTGACCAGGACTGACGATTATATCTAGGGGTTGCTGATAGCTGTGATGGTTGTATCCAGAAAGAGCAGTAGCAGCTAGGAGGATCAGGAACTTACAGCAGAGACCAGGACGGAAGAAAGGAGCCGGGAAGTTGTTTGGTTTTGACGGAGCCGGTAGCATATTGACAAGGCTTGGATCTGTGGTGAAGATATCCAGGAGGAGTAATAGCTGTGATGGTTGTATCCAGAAAGAGCAGAAGCAGCTAGGAGGAACAGTGATATGTAGAACGAGTCAGGACTAGATTTTGGAGCCGACGTCAGTTTGACAGGTCAAAAAGGGGTTTTCTGTTGCTGAATGCTGTGGTTTGTTTGAGACGGAATACAGTGGTGAGTGTTGTTTTTGGTGAAGATATAAGCAACTAATACAGGTTTGTTAAATTAAGTTAATAAATAAATGTTGAATAACTATCAATTTTGAAAGCAAGTGACATAAACTGAGGTTAATAATTGCATAACGTATTTGAATGGTAGTAAATGTCAATGTGAGATACATTTGTCAGTACACCTTGTTGAATTAATTTGAAAGTCAAGTTTGATATCTAACGTCATTGATAGTCAGAGAATTTAAGGTTAAAATTTTTAATGCTTCAAAAAGTAGCAGACTAGATTTGATGAACCCAGCCCTAAAAAATAAGAGTTCTCGATAAAAAGTAAATATCATTGTGATATTTAATTAATTCAAAGAGTCAAGGCATAGTTTACTTGGTAAGCTATAACATAATTAATGGTTGATTATCTAACGAAATACATGCTTGGCATTTAAAAGGTGTGTCATAGCAATATATTAATCAATGGATACTGGAAAGAAAACATATAATGGCATGGACATACAGACAACATAAGATACCTTGTATACATTACAATTTGCCAATGGTCAGGCCATTAAACATAAGAGAAGGATGACATAAACTACAGAACGAGAAATCTAAAAAGAGAATATGAAAAAATGAGTTTGAGATTGAACGTACAAACGACTAAATACTTAAATATTGGAGGATTTAACTGTGGAAGCTGGAAACATAATTAAGGTTTGTGAAGAATATACATATTTATGATCAAAAATGGAAATGCACCAAATATATGTGATGGGGAAGTGAAATACAGAAAAAAATACTGCAGAAAGGCAATAAGTGGCCCAAATGGTATTCTTCAGAATGCGATATAATACCAAGAAGAAAAATATACGACTAACACCACCTCACGCATAGTTCAGCGGTGAAGCAAATGGTGGAGGTCATAAACATGGAGGCGTATTCCACAGAGAAGCCGGCACTGCGGTTGGTGTAATAGTTATCTATATTATTGTAAACTTACGTATGTACAGAATTAAAATACTGGCTATCGAGTAAACGATATATGATGT